>MU775721.1:4269-16944 GCA_026770625.1 Nicotiana glauca | reverse complement strand
CTGATTCAAAAAGCAAAATCACATTTGAAACTCCTTAAGGCAAAATTGTCACGGCAGACAATTGGAAAAGTTATAGCAATTGTAGCTTTGGATAATTCTTTTGTTAGTTTTTTTATTTCACTATACCCGTTCAACTGCTAGACGCATGTTTAGGCCCATCACTTGGGTAGGCGAACTGTAGGTCATTTCTTTTATTTTGCTGAGGTAAGAGGTAGTTCCCTTTAGTTTATATTCAGGGGAATGACCCGTTGATATTGTATATATTTTTTTATCCGGAGTATGCCCCGATGTATTTGTATTTGGATGCCGAAAGTAGAACACGTAGTATTCTTATTTTTAATTTCATCTTTATTTTCTTTTATTAGGTGGGAACGACCTCGAACCTCTTGTATGTTTGTTTTTTTATTTCTGTGTGTTTTACCTCAATTTGAATGTTTTTTAAAAGCCAACTAGATCGAGTACGCAACCGTGACCTTCACGGGACTTGGGGAGTGTCTAACACCTTCTCCCCGAGTCAAATGAACCCCCTTACCCAAATCTCTGGTGCAGACTCAATTTGGAGTCCAAAGTGTTTTAAAAGAAAAATCAATTTTAAAAAAAAACAGTGACCTGGCACACCGAAATCAAAGTCAGGTGGCGACTCTGTGTTATTTCCTTTTGAACACAATTCTTTGTCACGTTCTAATTGGAAAACCCTTTTGAGATTTACTAAATCTTTTTATATAATAGAGAGGGTTTAGTGAGGAAGTGAAAAAAAGGGTGTGACATCTCTAGCGACTCTGCTGAGGAATTGCAGGTTCGAGCTAGTACTTGATCTTGTTGGCTTTTTAGGATGTTCGATTGAGTTTTTTTTTTTTTTTTGCTTTATTTATTTGGTTTGTTTGTCTTATTTCCTTGTTTTATTGGTTATTTGTTTATCGCTTTTCTTTGTGTGTTACTGCTTTATAAATTGTCATCATTTGCATAACCATGGGTCTTCATTTTGCAACAAGTCTTCCAGAGAACGTTTGAGCGTACACGGTCTTTTCGTGAGTTACTCGTGTCTTTAGGGGGTGGCATGGGAGCGTGGAGTGGGCGGACAGCTAGAGCAGCCGCCATCGACCACGTGTCGTCTCGAATTGCCTTGTTAGTGAACCCCAAACTTAGGCCAGCCTTTAGGTCATTTTTATTTGCATCATGTCATTTAGACCTAGCAGGGCTCGGTCACAGGTACCGTGTCCCTTTGTAGGAAGCCTATCCAAATTTTGTCAAAATGGGCTCGTGGCCCAAAAAGACATTCAATCAACCCAATGTGATACATGTTGCATCTTTGAGGGTAAAAGGTCATTTGGCGGACCGGTGTTTGGGAAAGAAAGGTAAAAAATAAAGCAAGTAGGGCCTAGTTATATTTTTCTTTCATAATTTTTTCAAGAAAAGACAAAAAAAATTGAAAATAGGAAATCCAAAAAGATTTTTCACTTTCCCATTATTTTCCAAAAATTAAAAAAAAAATGAAAAAGAAAATTCAAAAAGATTTTACTCTTTTTCATTATTTTTCAAAAATTGAAAAAAAAGAAAAAAAGAAAATTCAAAAAGATTTTACATTTTCCATCATTTTTTCAAAAAGACAAAAATAGATTTTCCAAACTAGTTGCATTTAATGTTTAAAGCTTTCTTCCATGTCCGATCTTCCCGAACTACGCGAACCTGATTCTCGTCTTCCGGGGCGGGATACGTAGGCAACCCACATAGGGTTCGGTCTTCCTAGTGAGTCTTAGTTATTGGCTTCACGTGGTCTTAGCCAAATCTTGCATGTCTAGCCACTTTTGGCCACATCGACAATTCTTGCAAAATATGGTCATTTTTGCAAAAGTGATTCAATTACCCATGTCTTAGGATCTTGAGTCCACAACTTGGTGTCATATTACTTTAAGGTCCTTCCTTTTTATGTTTGTATCTTTAGCCACTTTTGGTCATATCGGCCATTTTTGCAAAATGGGTTATTTCCGCAACGTAATTTTCTAGGGCCATAATTATTGGAAGTTTGAATACATATAAGCTTAGTGAGGTATTTCCATATCTTTGAAGTCACCTTGTTGAGTTTGCATTAATAGTCACTCTTGGCCATGTAGGTTAATTTTCAAAAATAGCCCAATCATGTCTTGTATGTGTACAATAGGAGGTGTGGTCTCACATAGTGTCTCGAGTCATTTAATCTATTTGGTATTATTTTTCTAATTCAAGTATAGATTCATTTATCGCAGCTCGAGCGTGCCTGATATCCCAGGACCATCGCATTTGGGAGCTTGTTTGAAGAGGCTTTTTATATTTTGAGTATGTTTTCTCTTACTTTCTTGTCTTGTCTAGTAGTTTTTCTTTTAGGTGGTGTAAGAGTTTGTATAGTATTTTGTTATCGTACTTTCTATGATGTATTTCAAAATAAAAAAAAAAGTTAAATAAAAAATACAAAAAGATTTTTGTTTCTTAGTTTATTTTGTCCATTACTTTTTTCAGAACTACGCTTAATCTGATTCATGAGGGACATGATACGTAGACAACCTACATAAGGTTCGATCGAATCATTAAAATAAAAAGAAAAAAAGAAAAAAAAGACAAAAAAGAATGAAATTGCGGGACATGAGAAATGAGAGGAATGAAGAGAGTGATAATCAGAAAGAAAAGAGGGGAAAGAAATGAAAAATCAAGTGCTGTTAGAAAGGAAAATGAAGAAGATAAAGGTCAATAAGAGTGAAATTGGGATGATGCCAAATGACCATATGACCCTCGAAGTCATTCTAGAACTGTTAATTATTGCTATGGGCATTGCACGCAATGTGTTATTTCTATCTGATAAATGTCCTAACGCTAACATGTTGGCTTTGTTTCGCTCATCTTTGTTACTTTCATTGTCATCATAATAGAGGGCGGTTAGTTTGTGGCACTTTGGCAATTCGTCCATATAACACAAGGTCAGAGAGCAAGTAGCCATGGCTAGCAAGGAGACAGATACTGGGGTTGTAGACCCACCAAGGGAGTTTGTGGAGTCGGAGTCCGAATTGCAAGAGGAGGTCCGGAGGTTGAAGAATCAGATGGAGGAAATGTATCAAGCCCGGATCAAGGGACACCTTCCCCCTTCATTCCCCACTAACTATACTGAAAACCCTGCAACTATCCCAACACTATCACAAGCCCAGGTTCCCACTACCGCTGACCTTTCCCCTCAAAATGCACCGGGCTTTACCCCTTACCACAATTACCCTGGCACTTTCTCCCAAATTTTCCATGCTCCACCAGCCAAAACAACCTCATACCCTACTCCGACATCTGCTCCTATTTTTGTATCTCCTCCACCAGCTACTCTTCTTCGATCCTCTAGCGAGACGGTATTCAAAGTCCCCGATGCCCAAGTAAAGAGACCCAAGGAAAGATTTAGAGAGTTTTGGTTCAGATGGAACGAACAAGTTGCTCGGGTCAGTTCTCCGATTGATAGAAAAAATGTTGTTGAGCCCCGCCAAAAACAGAATCCAGTGAGCATTCCTGCTAAATGCTTTCAGCCTCAATACCGACCCCATGAATATCCTCGTACTCTATATAATTCTCACCAATGTTACTTTCCTCCACAAAATCCCTCAATTCATACCTCACCTCCCCAGTACTCTATCCATAATGCACCGCCATATGCTCCACACTCACAAAACCTGCAACGGCTTGCACCGCCTCCATAATTATCTTACCCACCTCTACAAGCATATCAACCCCTACGCAAAAGAGGTTCCAACCAAGGCCGAATTACAAAATGAGAAAGCAGCAGCAAAGAGAAAAGTCTTCCACTCCAATCGGAGAATCCTACACAAGCTTGTTTGAAAAGCTAAAATAGTCTAGCCCGATTGAGCCGCTCCTTGGCTATACTCCAGACCGATATGCAAAAGGTTTTGATCCTGCTGTACGGTGCATGTACCACTCTAATGTCCAAGGGCATAGAGTTAAAGATTGCCGTGCTTTGAAAAGGGAGATAGAAAGAATGATTCAAGAAGGGATAATTGTGGCTAGGACAATGACACCCAAAACATTGCACAGAATCCTTTAACTGCACATGATAATGCACACTTTGTGGGGAAGATGCGTAGTAACAGGGACATTCTTCCACATCAAGATAAGGTTGAGTCAAGTCTGCTTCAAACTGAAAAGGGCCATTCATTGGGACAAAGGTATTGCCCACTGACACTTTTTGTTTGTGTTGATGCCATCAATAGATAATTTGTATGATATATTTTCTTATCTTTTATTGCATGTTTGTACTTGGCATTCTTAAAGTTTGGTATGACGAAGACATTTTATTCTGCTACCCAAATACTTTAATCTTTTGCTACCCCTTTTGAGCCTTAATTTGTTTTGTTTCATACCCCTCTTTTGGAATCAGAAATAGAGTCAGGAACTAGAAAAAGAAAAGAAAAAAGGAGAAAAGAGAAGGAAAAAAGGGAGGGGGAGAGGGGGGAAAGAAAAAAAAAGAGAAAAGGAAAAGAAAAAAATAAGCCAACTTTGTGTTTGAACTACGTTCGACCTGATTTTTGTCACCTCAAGATACGTAGGCAGCCTTACGGTTCGGCCGCACCACATAAAATGTTTCATAATCCCCAAAATCAAGAGTGGGACGGTTTTTCTTAGAAAAACCATCAAAGCAAAAATCCAAAAAAAATTCTCCAAACTCCAAGAAACTGGGGCAGAAATTTTAATTTTGCTAAAAGGCTTGATTCTAAAAGTTGTAATTTTGAACCATTTTCATCTTAAATTATTTTGAGCCTTCATACCACCCTTTTCTTTTCAACCCTGTCCAAAAGCCTACATTACGGTCCAATGAAAGACCTTCTGACCAATCTTTAAGGATGCAAAATCAAGTGTGTGGTGAAAGTATGATCTTCCTGCATCATGGGTAATACCTTTATTCTCAGCACAATGAGAGAGTCTTATTGGTGAAAATTCTCAGGGGCACCGTAAGACGACGGTGAGTTGAGAAAAAGAGCAAAATAAGAGAGGCTTGATGGTGAAAATCCTTTAGATCACTACAAGTCGACTGAGGATTGTGGATCAGATGGGACAATCTAAGCGTTGAAGCCCAGTTTCACAGCGAAGTGGTACAACAAGAGTGGAATATTAGACTTGCTTGAGAGATTAGGCCACTTAATCCAAAGGTGCGTGTCGTGGTCATTAGATTTGGTATCCACATATGATAAGTTTCTACTTTGTAATTTTCTTGTTAGGTATTATCTTTTTCCCTTGTCCCTTATTTTGTTCCTCTTATTTTGTTTGATTCCCTTCTTGAGTTTGTTTGGTCAGAACAAGTGAGAAATGACTTCAAAATTTGCTACCAGCTTTCCAATTGCACAAAACAAATTTGGCTACCACATCAAAGTGGCATGAGTCAGGGAAAAGGGGTATGCGCATTGAGTTGGTAACAATCAACATGCTTTGGGATTCATGTGAGAAATGCAAGGGTTTGATAGACGTCAATCCATGAGCAAAACACAAGAGATAGAGGATATTGGGAAAGAATGGAGCAGAGGTGTTTTCTGTGATAAGGGTTGAAAGAAAATGGGCAGTCGATAACAGTCGAGGTCATCCAGGTTGAAATCAAAATTATCTTGGCAGTGGCAGAAGCAGACACTCAGCAATGATGCCACAAACTAACCACCACGTTTTAAAACCGACAAAATTTTATTCGTCTAAAACAAGGGCAATAAAATTTGTTAATCCACAGGGACCCTCCCATGAAGAAGGCATGGCTCGGGGGCAAGAAATTCTGTTCAAAACCCTCCAAGAAGAGAGCATGGCTCAGGTAAGTTCATTCTTGGCTTTTCAGGGCCCTCCTTGATAATGGGATCTAGTTTTCAGGACCCTCCTGGATAATGGGATTTAGTTCTCAAGTTTTCAGGACCATCCTGGATAATGGGATTTAGTTCTCAGGTTTTCAGGACCCTCCTGGATAATGGGATTTAGTTTTTCAGGATCCTCATGGATAATGAGATTTAATTTTAAAAGTTCTCAAGACCCTCCTAGATAATGTGATTTAATTTAAAATTCTCAGGACCCTCCTGGATAATGGAATTTAGTTTTAAGTTTTAACGTAAGGAAATATAATTTGGCTTTAAAGTTTTCACTCTTAAGATGAAATTTAATTTGAGGTCCTCAGGTCCCTCCTGGATAATGGGATTTAGCTTTTAAATTGTTAGAGCTCTGTAGGTAACATGATCCGATTAACACTCACAAATACGCTCAGATCTCAAACTGGGGCAGAAAAATTTCTTTTGTTTTATCTGTTTTATTGTAATGGCACGCGCCCACCTGGATAACAAGGGAACATATTTCAAGTTTTGGAAATCAGGCGCCCACCTGGATAACAAGGGAACACATTTCAAGTTTTGGAAATCAGGCGCCCACCTGGATAACAAAGGAACACATTTCAAGTTTTGGAAATCAGACGCCCACCTGGATAAAAAGGGAACACATTTCAAGTTTTGGAAATCAGGCGCCCACCTGGATAACAAGGGAATACATTTCAAGTTTTGGAAATCAGGCGCCCACCTGGATAACAAGGGAATACAATTCAAGTTTTGGAAATCAGGCGTCCACATGGAGAATAAGGGAATATAATTCAAGTTTTGGAGATCAGGTGCCCACCTGGATAACAAGGGAATACAATTCATGTTTTGGAGATCAGGCGCCCACCTGGATAACAAGGGAATACATTTCAAGTTTTGGAAATCAGGCGCCCACCTGGATAACAAGGGAATAGATTTCAAGTTTTGGAAATCAGGCGCCCACCTGGATAACAAGGGAATAGAATTCAAGTTTTGGAAATCATGCGCCCACCTGGATAACAAAGGAATATAATTCAAGTTTTGGAAATCAAGCGCCCACCTGGATAATAAGGGAATACAGTTCAAGTTTTGGAAATCTGGCGCCTACTTGGATAAAAAGGGAATACATTTCAAGATTTGGAAATCTGGCGCCCACCTGGATAACAAGGGAATACATTTCAAGTTTTGGAAATCAAGCACCCACCTGGATAACAAGGGAATACATTTCGAGTTTTGGAAATCAAGCGCCCACCTGGATAACAAGGGAATACATTTTGAGTTTTGGAAATTCGACGCCCACCTGGATAACAAGGGAATACAATTCAAGCTTTGGAAATCAGGCGCCCACCTGGATAACAAGGGAATACAGTTCAAGTTTTGGAAATCAGGCACCCGCCTGGAGAAAAAGGGAATACAATTCAAGTTTTGGAAATCAGGCGTCCACCTGGAGAACAAGGGAATACATTTCAAGTTTTGGCAATTAGGCTTCCACCTGGATAACAGGGGGATTCATTTCAGAGTTACTTTCAAATTAGCAAATTCAAGAAGCATCAGGAGCCCGCCTGAAAAATATGGTCCACTTTTCATTTTCATGTTGAAGATCAAGTAGAGATTCAAGGAAGATTCAAGACAAGAAGTAGATAGGATCTTGTATTTTTCTTTTACTTTTGCTTTAATTTTCCTTTATTTTTGATGTAATGGCAGGAACCGCGGACCAGAACCTCGACGGCACTTCACTCGGCTCTCCACCTCGGTACACTCCATCATTATTCCTACTTCTGAACTACTCGTGGCCTGATTCCTTTATTGCCAAGGATATGTAGGCAGCTCAGATACCAGGGCTCGGTCACATTCTCCTTCTTCTTAGTTTTGGTCTCCCTAAATAAGGGCCGGGTCAAAAAACCTGTCTAGTCATTCTTTGTCTGAAAATACTTTGCATTTCCAATCAAAGAGGGGCAACTGTAGACCTGTAATTTTTTACCCTCCCCAAGATTTTACATATTTTAGCATTTAAATACTTAGTTTAGATCTAATATAGTTATTTCAACTAGTTTTAACTCTTTTGCTTTAAATTCAAAAATACAAAAAAAAAAAAAATTTGCTTCGTTTTATTTTAATATTTAAGCTAAGGCCATTAATATTCTTGTAGTAGTACTATTTTAGTTTACTATATTTTAACTTATGTTTATCTACTTTTATAATATTTAAAAATACCAAAAAATTGTTTCACTTTTAATTTTTAATTAATCAATTAGGAGTGATTTTATGTTTTTACAATTATTTTATACTAATTTAGAGGAAACTTGGATTTATTAATAAGATTTTCAATTCTTCTTGTCCAAATGGATCCCTTCTCCCACTCCAAGACGAACCAGTGACAGACCCTAACCTTCAGTCATCTTCTCCAAAAGCAGCCTCTCCTTATTCTTCAACTCACACAAGACCAAGACCCTAGCAGAATCCTAGACCACAGTCGTCGCCGCTCACCCTCAAAACCTTGGAAGCCTCTCTCTAAGCAGCCGCCGCCGGACCACCCCAAAATCTGTCGCTCCCTCACCTCACAGCCGCCGGCAACCACCACAGCCACCAACCGCCGGCGCCAACCACTCCCACGCTACTCTTTTTCTTCTCCAAACCTACACACTATCCAAAACCCTAGAACTTTAGGAAAAGGAGCCATAGCCGCCGCCAGCCTCAACGCCATCCCACTGCCATTCCTCGTCGCTAAAAGTCGCCGGAAAAATAGTAGCAGCTAAGCTCCTAGACTCCCTCACAGCAGCAACTCCGCCCAAACCCCTCAAACCTTCACACTCCTCCTAATATAAAGAACAAAACCAACCGCCCCAACTTTCCCAAATCATATAAAATTTTCAGTTTCCTTTTAATTCCATTTGTTCTCAAATCCAAACAAGAAATTTGTTCTTCTTCTCGATTTCAATCGCGCCTTTTTAGAAATGGAGTTTGATTGAGGTCATTTCGGGCTTGGGTTGAAGTAGTTGATGATGTCCATCTCATTTGAAGAAGTATTAGGCATGTGCCTAATAAAAGTTTTTTTGGTTTGGTAGCCAACCTTGTTGACTTGTTTTGGTTAGGTAGCCAACTTTGTTGAATTAGTTTTGGTTGGTAGCCAACCTTGTTGAATTTCTTTGGGTTGGTAGCCAACTTTGTTGAATTGTGAAAAGTGTGTGTAAATTGTCAAATATTGTAGGCTTTAGAGAGTGAAGCTTTGGCTATAAAAGGAGAGCTTCAATTCTCATTTCCACACACCAACAAAGAGAGAAAGAAAGAGTGAGGTTTCACAGACAGGGTATAAGAAATTAGTCTGTGAGAAAAATAGAGAGTGAGCGATATTGTAGTGAGGTGGGAATATCAAAAGAGGGTTATTTCTTTTGAGTGTTGTAGTGGTCTTTGGAGGATTTTACTCGGAACTACAAAGTGTAAAATTCCTTACTATAGTGATATCAGTTTCTCCTCTCGGGGCCGTGGTTTTTTCCCTTATTCAAAAGGGTTTTCCACGTAAAAATCTTGGTGTCATTGTTACTCTTTTATTTTTGTTAATTACCGTATCTCGGTGCTACATTATTATTCCGCTTTTATTACCGTGAATATTATTTCTGTGGGGGTTTATTCCCAACAACTGGTATCAGAGCACAGGTTCTGCTCGTTCACTAAAATACTATTCACTGTCGGTAGTACTATACTCGGTGAAAAACAAAAATGTCCGGAGTAAAGTACGAGGTAGCAAAATTCAACGGAGATAACGGTTTCTCAACATGGCAAAGAAGGATGAGGGATCTGCTCATCCAACAAGGATTACACAAGGTACTAGATGCTGATGCCAAAAAGCCTGATACCATGAAAGCTGAGGATTGGGCTGACTTGGATGAAAGAGCTGCTAGTGCAATCAGGTTGCACTTATCAGATGATGTAGTAAATAACATCATTGATGAAGTCACTGCACGTGGAATTTGGACAAGGTTGGAAAGCCTATACATGTCCAAAACACTGACAAATAAATTGTACCTGAAGAAGCAGTTATACGCCCTACACATGGGTGAAGGTATGAATTTTTTGTCACATTTAAATGTATTTAACGGACTAATCACACAGCTTGCCAACCTCGGAGTGAAAATCGAGGAAGAAGATAAAGCCATCTTGCTATTGAACTCGTTGCCATCTTCGTACGATAATTTGGCAACAACCATCCTGCACGGTAAGACTACTATTGAGTTGAAAGATGTTACATCGGCTCTTTTACTCAATGAGAAGATGAGAAAGAAGCCTGAAAATCAAGGACAAGCTCTCATCACAGAAGGTAGAAGTAGGAGTTATCAAAGGAGTTCGAACAACTATGGTAGATCCGGAGCTCGTGGGAAGTCAAAGAACCGATCCAAATCAAGAGCCAGAAATTGCTACAACTGTGATCAACCAGGTCACTTCAAAAGAGATTGCCCAAATCCAAGGAAGGGCAAAGGAGAAACCAGTGGCCAGAAGAATGACGACAACACAGCCGCCATGGTGCAAAACAATGATAATGTTGTCCTCTTTATAAATGAGGAAGAGGAATGCATGCATCTGTCAGGTCCAGAGTCGGAATGGGTGGTTGACACAGCAGCATCTTACCACGCCACACCGGTAAGAGATCTTTTTTGCAGATATGTAGCAGGGGATTTCGGCACTGTGAGAATGGGTAACACAAGTTACTCAAAGATTGCGGGGATTGGTGACATCTGTATCAAGACAAATGTCGGATGCACATTGGTTCTAAAGGACGTGCGGCATGTACCTGATTTGCGGATGAACTTGATCTCAGGAATTGCTTTAGACCGAGATGGATACGAGAACTATTTTGCAAATCAAAAGTGGAGACTCACTAAGGGATCATTGGTGATTGCAAAGGGAGTTGCTCATGGCACGTTGTACAAGACAAATGCAGAAATATGCCAAGGTGAATTGAACGCGGCACAAGATGGGATTTCTGCAGATTTGTGGCACAAAAGAATGGGTCATATGAGCGAGAAGGGATTGCAGATTCTTGCCAAGAAATCACTTATTTCTTATGCCAAAGGTACAACAATAAAACCCTGTGACTACTGTTTATTTGGTAAGCAACATAGAGTCTCATTTCAGACATCGTCTGAAAGAAAATTGAATATACTTGATTTAGTATATTCTGATGTTTGTGGCCCAATGGAAATTGAATCAATGGGCGGTAACAAATATTTTGTTACTTTTATTGATGATGCTTCACGAAAATTATGGGTTTATATTTTGAAAACCAAAGATCAGGTGTTTCAAGTTTTCCAGAAGTTTCATGCTCTAGTAGAAAGGGAGACTGGTCGAAAGCTAAAACGTCTCCGAAGTGACAATGGAGGTGAGTACACTTCAAGGGAATTTGAAGAGTATTGTTCAAGTCATGGGATCAGACATGAAAAGACAGTTCCTGGAACCCCACAGCACAATGGCATAGCCGAGAGGATGAACCGCACCATTGTGGAGAAGGTGAGAAGCATGCTCAGAATGGCTAAACTGCCTAAGTCATTCTGGGGTGAAGCAGTTCAGACATCCTGTTACCTAATCAATAGGAGTCCATCAGTTCCGTTGGCGTTTGACATCCCAGAGAGAGTTTGGACCAACAAGGAGGTGTCCTACTCACATTTGAAGGTGTTCGGTTGCAGAGCTTTTGCACATATACCAAAAGAGCAGAGAACAAAGCTGGATGATAAATCTGTTCCCTGCATATTTATCGGATATGGAGATGAAGAGTTCGGGTACAGATTGTGGGATCCTGTAAAGAAGAAGGTCATCAGAAGCAGAGATGTAGTCTTCCGAGAAAGTGAAGTTGGAACTGCTGCTGATATGTCAGAAAAGGCGAAGAATGGTATAATTCCTAACCTTGTTACTATTCCTTCTACTTCTAACAATCCCACAAGTGCAGAAAGTACGACCGACGAGGTTGCCGAGCAGGGGGAGCAACCTGGTGAGGTTATTGAGCAGGGGGAGCAACTTGATGAAGGTGTCGAGGAAGTGGAGCACCCCACTCAGGAAGAAGAACAACCTCAACCTCTGAGGAGATCAGAGAGGCCAAGGGTAGAATCATGCAGGTATCCGTCCACAGAGTATGTTCTCATCAGTGATGAGGGGGAGCCAGAAAGTCTTAAGGAGGTGTTGTCCCATCCAGAAAAGAACCAGTGGATGAAAGCTATGCAAGAAGAGATGGAATCTCTACAGAAAAATGGCACGTACAAGCTGGTTGAACTTCCAAAGGGTAAAAGACCACTCAAATGCAAATGGGTCTTTAAACTCAAGAAAGATGGAAATGGCAAGCTGGTCAGATACAAAGCTCGATTGGTCGTTAAAGGCTTCGAACAAAAGAAAGGTATTGATTTTGACGAAATTTTCTCACCTGTTGTCAAAATGACTTCTATTCGAACTATTTTGAGCTTAGCAGCTAGCCTAGATCTTGAAGTGGAGCAGTTGGATGTGAAAACTGCATTTCTTCATGGAGATTTGGAAGAGGAGATTTATATGGAGCAGCCAGAAGGATTTGAAGTAGCTGGAAAGAAATACATGGTGTGCAAATTGAATAAGAGTCTTTATGGATTGAAGCAGGCACCAAGGCAGTGGTACATGAAGTTTGACTCATTCATGAAAAGTCAAACATACCTAAAGACCTATTCTGATCCATGTGTATACTTCAAAAGATTTTCTGAGAATAACTTTATTATATTATTGTTGTATGTGGATGACATGTTAATTGTAGGAAAAGACAAGGGGTTGATAACAAAGTTGAAGGGAGATCTGTCCAAGTCATTTGATATGAAGGACTTGGGCCCTGCAT
>MU775716.1:82859-106695 GCA_026770625.1 Nicotiana glauca | reverse complement strand
GAGTACTGTTCTTAGCTTTACTTTGTGCTATATTTTGGGATTTCTTACTGTCAGACATTATACATGTCTATTACCGCTGAGTTGGAAGTACTCACTTTACTCCCTGAACCTTGTGTGCAGATCCAGGTACTCCAAGAGCTAGCTGAGCTTATTGCTGTTCTTCAGAGTCTTTACACGGAGTTGTCGAGGTAGCTGCCTGACGTCCGCAGGACCCTACTTCTCTCCTATTTTCTGTTATTTGACTTTTCTGCGTACTTCAGACTATGTTGTTTTACAGTATATTTGTTCTATTCTGGTAGAGGCTCTAGACTCATGACCCCCAGGTTTTTGGGAGGTTGTCCAGTATTGTTGATTTTCGGATTATTTCTATCTATCAGTTATATTTTTTGGTTTTAATGTTGTTTGAAAATGGATTTTGAGCTTTATGCACGGGTTGAGAGTGAAATTGGTCGGGCTTGCCTAGCAGTTGTGTTGGGCGCCATCACGACCGGGTTTGGGGTCATGACAATTTCAGTGTTATCAATGTTTGTTGGGATTCCAAGCCTAGGAATAGCTCCGTATGGTAATTTTGGTGTTGGGAGCGCGATCAGAAGTGAATTCGGAGGTCCGTGGGTCATTTTGGAGTCATTTGGCTAAAAATAGAAATTTGAAGGTTTTTGGAGAAGTTTGACTGGAAGTGGACTTTTTGATATCCTGGTCGGATTCCGATTTTGGAAGTTAGAGTAGGTTCGTAATGTCAAATGTGACTTGTGTGTAATATTTGATGTCAATATGACGTGATTTGATAGGTTTCGGCATCGAATGTAGAAATTATAATTTTTTAGTTTCATTAGACTTGAATTAGGGTATGATTTATATTTTTAGAATTGTTTGATGTGATTTGAGGCCTCGACTAAGTCTGTGATACGTTTTGAGACTTGTTGGTATGTTTGGACAAGGTCCCGAGGGGCTCGGGTGAGATTCAGGGTGGTTTCGGACCATTTGTAGGTCATTTTTAGCTGCTGGTTTTTGGATACAGCAGTATGCTACCCGATCGCGGGGAATTGACCGCGATCGCAATGAGTAAAGTGGGAGAAAATGGCCAGTGATTCGCGATCGCGGAAGGTCTCTCGAGATCGCGTAGAGGAAAGTTTCTAGTGCACTGACCCGAGTTTGAAAGCTTGTATCTCGCAATCTATAAGAAATTTCGAGATGATCCAAACTTGAAAGTTGTAGCTCTTTATGTCTAGGTTTCAGAAAATTAAACCATTTGGTATTTGGAATTGTGTACAGAAAGTTATGAGTAGTACACTACATCCTATTCGGGAAGAGTTTGGAAATCGCAAGGAAGAAATTTGAGTTGCACATGGCTTATTTTTTAAGCTTATAGCTTGTAATCTATAAGTAATTGGAAGATGAGAAAAGCATGAAAGTTGTATTCATTGGAGTCTAGTTTTCAAAAACTTAAACCATTTACAATTTGGAGTTTTGTACAAAAAGTTATGGCCATTATACTAGAGACTGTCTGGAAGAGCTGGGCATTTGTTCTTCGCGATAGCGAAACTTTTTCCGTGATCACGAAGGGCAAATTTTGGACTGAGAAATGTTGTGCTTCGCAATTGCGAATCATTTTCCGCGATCGCGTAGGGTAAATACTTAGGCAGAAGTTATATTTCAAGGTTTTGGTAATTTTTATCACATTTAGAGCTATGGAGCTCGGACTGAAGCGAATTTTGAGGCGATTTTCACCATATGGATTGGGGTAAGTGTTCTATATCTGAAAGTGATTATACTTCATGATTCTATAGTTATATTCATCATTTATTTCGGATTTAAATGGAAGAAATTAAGATTTTTACAAAACTTTTCAAGAACGAAAATTCAAGATTTTGAGGTCAAGTTGTTAGCGGAATTAGATAAAATTGATATGGTTAAACTCATATCGGAATGAGTTGTCGGATTTTATGAATTTCTTCGGAATCCGGGGATGTGGGACTAAGAGCAATTTTATTACTTTTCGAACAGAGTTAGTCATTTATATAAATTGAATTGTTGTGAGTATTAGAGCATATATTTATGGATTTTCTCATTTACTAGCTAGTTTTAGAGTGTTGTGCATCGATTTGAGTCGTCAGAAGATCTTGGAAGCCGGTTTTGGAACTTCGAAGCGAGGTGAGTCTCTCTTCTAACCTTGTAAGAGGGAATTATCCCCATAGGTGAATTAATTGGATATGTGCTTCTATGTGTGGGGGCTACGTACGCACGAAGTGACGAGAGTCCGTACGTAGCTACTATTATGCTTATGTCCGGGTAGTCTAGAACCCAAAAATATACTTTACTTGTAATAATTGTAATCTTATTGACAATTTAAATTGCTTTAATTGCATCGAAGTGGTAAATAATTTTCTAAAAGAGTTAAACTTCGTTTTCTCGACTTGTAAAAGAGAAATTGACATTTCCTTGAATAATTGTCTCCCCGATGAAGTTTTGATTGACTGTTTGAATGTGTGTTTCTATGTGTACCTGTATCGCATGTATGATTCACGAGCGAGGTGATTGTTTATTTATGTTTGACCGTGTCACATGTATGATTTACGAGCAGTGTAATAAATGCATCTATGGTTCGCGTCATCGACCCTCTGGTAGTGCACAGTTTAAATATTTGTTGGATCGGGCCGTACGACCTCAGCATGATTTGCGCATGCTTGTGTTGCTTGCCTTGAGATTTATATATGTTGATATTTGTTCTCCCTGGCTTGAGATAAATGTATAAATGATGAAAATGAATTTGAAAATTTCCTATTAATAAAAAAATATCTTACTTGTTCATTGAGTTACAACCATCTTTATGAAAATCCTCGATTTACTATATTACTGGTATATTATTATTGGACCCCTAGTAAGTGTCGAAGTTGACCTCTCGTCTCTACTTCTTCGAGATTAGATGGGATACTCACTGGGTGCATGCTGTTTTCGTACTCATGCTACACTTGCTGTGCATTTTTATTGCAAAGGTACATGTATGTCTAGTGGCCTCGTTGGGCGCAGCGGCATGGTTGATACGGAGACTTAGGTGAGCTGCATCTCTCGAGACGACCCGCATCCAACAGAGCCTCTTTCAGAGTATAGTAGTTCATTTTTATCCAATTGTATTCTGGACAGTTATCGTATTGTGCTTTATTTCCTAAAAATTGCTCATGCACTCGTGACACTGGGTTCTGGGATGGTTATGGGGTATTTTGTATTAACTTCTAAACATTATTTATTTATTTTGTAATGATTATCTTTTACTAGTAAAATTAAAGGAAAATCATAGTTTTCAAAATTATTAAAACGAGAATTTAATTAAGTATTTATAGTTGGCTTGCCTAACAACTGTGTACGGCGCCATTATGACCCTTAGTGGATTTTGGGTTGTGACACTAAGCTAGCCAAATCTAGGATCAATTAGGACTTCAAGGTTGTAATGTAGGCTAAGGGAAGGGTAGGATATATTTAGGAATAATGGCTAATCCTCCTAAGCACTTTAATACACTACATTCACAAATCAAACGCCTTTTCTTTTTAACTCATTCACTTGTCATACACCATATATATAACATAGCCTCTTTTCAATGAAGCACCTCTATGGATTCACTAGCACGCATGAGAAAGATTAGGAGGTGTGTATCTTTCTATGTTATTTGAACTTTTATTTGCTTTTTCTTGCAACATTTTTTTCTTCTTCACACACTCCATGCATTGAACTTCATAAGCTAGTTATATTTATTCACAATTTTAGTGCACCTTAAGGGTCCTTCCATGGTTCCACTCAAAAGTAACTCTCCAATCTCTCCTCTTACTTCTTTTAGCGGCTAAGTGCCTTAGGAGATAAAGGTTCAACAATCTCGAATCAAGAACAAACTAGGAGTACGGCTTGTAATGTGGGTGCCAAGGAAACGGTCTATAGTCTCAAAGGGGTTAGCGATGGGCAAATTTTATTTGTCAGTGACAAGCACCTTCATGGTCAAGCAAGAAATGACTACGTCCTCTCCTGGACTAGCACAATTTAATAATTTCCCGTTGATTAACACATGGGACAAGTTATAGACTACACAGGAAAGCTTCGCATAGAGTTGCCTCTCTTTCAGAATTTGCATGACAATCCCGAAATGCTTATCATGATCTTCTCTATTCTTGGAATATACTAAAATGTCATCCATCACAAATTGATCAAGATAAGTCTGGATCTGGGAAAAAAGAGTGCGAAATTGGAATAGGAAGTCGTAATTTATCAAAAGTTATAAAATCTATAAGCCAACAATCTATGTTTTTTTAGAATAATATTAAGAGCCCTTTAAAGTTAAACAAGGATTTCCTTTAGATTCTGTTTCTTGTGCTTTATCCGAATCTGTTTCCTTTATATTCTGTTTCTGTTTCATGTTAAATGACAGCTTGTATTGTGTAAAGCCTTTCCAATACAAGTTTAAGAGCATATTCCACTTTAGAAAAATTTCCTAAAGTTGTATAAACTCGTCAAGCAATTGAGGTTAGATAGCTAGTAAAAGTTTTTTTTAGGATTGGGACCCACAAAGATGCCAAAAATATCATGTCTCATGACAGTGCAAAAGCATCCCGCTATAAATAGATCAACGAACTACTCAATTTTAACGTACAGTGGAATGGAGCATTTGGTGTTTGTATTAGTATTGTTCCTGAGTAGTAGTGTTCTCTACCCAGTTATCAGTCAGCCCAATTACCATATTATGAAGTAAGTACTCCAGTGGCCGCCTACATATTGTACAATTCTAAGTCAGACGATCAAAGCTATTGATTACTTTAATGCAGCGACGATGTATCACAACCCTATATCTGAACTCGATCGTGATAGCGTTTCTCTTGAAGACAAGGCCAGCCAATCAACCCAATTTCCTAATTATTAACGGCTAAGCATTTAGAAACGGACTAGTCATGATAAAATAAATCCGAAATGACAGATGATATCATAATAATGCGGAAGTACAACCCAAACACAGACTTAACCGGGGTGTCACTAGTCACGAACATCTATTAGAGTGTAAATACAACTACAAGGACTGAATTAACAAACAGGAATGATGAACATAAGGGAGAAAAGCGGCGCTGCGAACGCTAGATGCCACCTCGCTAAAACTCCGGTAACTCAGCCTCCGATCAGTCCAAAACCCGCTACCGGGTGAATAAATACCTGCATCTGCACACGAGGTGCAGGGAGTAAACTGAGTACTCCAACTCAGTGAGTAATAGAGGTAAATAACTACTGAGTAATAAGAAATCACATAAAGCAAACCATCATGCTGTATAGAAGCAGTGTAAACCCTTTGAGAAAAACAGTGAAGTTGTGAAATCTTTAGAAATATCTTAGCTCAGTTCAAAACCTCTTTTAAAAATGACATTTTCAACAGTTATGCATGTGAGCACGTGATTTTTGCCGCACATGAATTTCTCCCACAAAATCAAAACAAAAATTGTTTGTTTTATTGTGTGCATTTTGTGAATTTTTCGTAATATTTTTAGTAATTGTTTGCGTTTGTGTGTGCATGTTTATTTGTTTAAATTAATAAAAATACAAAAATATGTCTCATTTGCATTTAGGATTTAATTCTACAATTGTGAGCAATTAAGTTTGTTTTACAAAATAAAAAAATCACAAAAATAATGTACTTTGCATTTTTAGAGTTTAAAGTCAAAGTGTGTGATTTCTCTTTTTAAAAATTGGTATTTAATTGTGTATGATAATTATTAATTGGAACAAAGTAGTATTTTAAGTTGATTAGGATTTATGATTTAATTTAGGAGATATTATTATTAATTTTGGAAATAATTAGAAAATAAAAGAAGAAAATAATTAAAAAAAGTTAAATTGGGCCTGAATCAGGAATTAACTTCCCAATCCAGGCCAAAATTGCACAAAAATACCCCAGCCCAGGCCCAATCAACGCCCTATCCGGTCAAGCTTCTCGACCAAACCAAACGACGTCGTTTTGTCACACTTGATCTGAACTGTCGATCTCATTAGATCGAACGGTTCAGTCTGTCTCCAGCATCAATGAAACGACGACGTTTCAAGTCGATCAATCTCAATTATTGAATAATTTTTAATCGAACGATCCAGTGAGATTCTCACGACCCGATCCATTATGCCCCGGACCGATCCAATCCCCACTTAGCCAAAACGATTCCATTTTACTGAAGTGAGTTAATCCAAACCGTTGATCTCAGTTGATCCAACGGTTTGGGTTAAATCTCACCTTTTGTATATGACATTCCAACCCAACCCAGCCCCCTTCAGACCCCCCCCCTCGCCTCATCGTCTCTAAGCCATTAGAGACCAAACAAACCTCCGTCTTCCCCCCACCGTACTCCGCCCACCGGAAATCGCCTCATGGCGGTTCCGGTGGCCCGATGACTCCCAAATTTACACTGTCTATTCACCTCAACCTCCACATCTCCATGCCATCCTCAGCTTCCCTCGAATCCTAGCCTAGCTAATCGAATATTCAAAAAACCAACAGTCCCTCTGCCGTGTCTGGTGGCATCACCTCCGATGGCCACCAAATTTACACCCTAGGTCCCCCTCACCTTCCTCATCCCAAATCCAAACTCCCTTTCCCTCGAATATCATCAGAACTCGTCGAACATCATTTTGAATCGAAGAACCCTAGCGCCGCCCTCAAATTCCCCGATGGCGGCGCCATCTCCAATCATTCCCAAATTTACACCCTACAACCCCCATGGATTCCTCTGTCTAAATCCATAACTGGTTCCCTTCAAACACCCCTGGGACTCCTCGAATTTTAGATCAACCATGAACCCTAATTCCCAAAAAGCAGCCTTGTTTCGATTTGGTCGTGAAGATTTAGGCCCATTATGATGTTATTTGTGTGTTCTTGATAAGAACACACGAATAATATCCTAATTGGCCGAAAAATCCAAACAAACAGAGGGTCACTAGCAGGTCAAATGTGAACTGGTAAGTTTCCATTATTATTTTTGTTCGCCTTAGTATTCGTTCCGTCTCTACTCCTTCTTCTTCTTCTTTTATTTTCTGTGAATAACTTGGTTAAGATATGAATTAGGTTTTAGTTGAATTGTTAGTTATGTTTGATTTTTAGTGCATGTGCCTATGAATATTGTTAGTCAATCTTAGGGATAACTCTAAACCTCGAACCCTTGTAATGTGGCCTGCATTTTGTTTTAATTCTATTTTTCAGTTTGATTTTTGTGTTTGGTTTCGATTGAAGAATCCTTGTTTATTGCTGATAATTTGATATGTGTGTTGGATTTATTCAACTGTTCCCATTCTTTTGTTTTTTCATTATCAATTGGTTTGATTTGCAATTCATGTTGGTCTAAGGTTTTGGATTGGGAGTTATTGCATTGTTTTGGGGTTTCTGGTAGGGCTTGGATCAGAATTTGAGTTCGAATGTGTATGTAAGTTGGTTGAAAATTAGCTTTCTGTTAGTACTGAAAGTCCAGGATAGTCTATATAGTAAACCAATTCTCATTTCTAGTGTCAGTCTTTGTTGTGTTTATTGTTTGTAAGAAATTAGGATTTAAAAGATGATAATAACAGGTAGGTTTTAAGGGTAATTCACGAAGGCTGGGAGGTAACAACTCAAGGGTAATTCAGGGGGTAGTTTGGGCATAAGGGGGCTACTAAAGGATTGAATAGAGACAAGGGTTAGTAGGGTTGGAAAAGTTAAAAGACAATGTTAAGTGGGATTAAATAGTTAAAAGATACTAATAGTGGAAGACTACTTTCTGATTTTAAGGGTTGAAAGAAGTTAGTTTATTGCCCACTAGTTGCCTAAAATTAGGAGAAAAAGAGTTTGAGAGGAGATAAAAGGGGGAATAAAATTCTGAAAAGGGAGAGTTTTTTTTAGACATTTTCTGCCAGACACACATATACCCTGATATAACACTCTGAAAATCTGAGAGCTTAGGGGACTCACATACACATTGAAAGACATACACACACTGAAAGACTGAAAAGGATACTAAGAGTCAGGGAGAGTTCTTCAGGCATTCAGCTCTTAAATATCATTTTGAGAATTGTGAGACCTTAAGATTTTGAGAGTTGGTCAGTTTTTTTTAGAGCATAGGAAAGGTTTGGAGAAGAAAGGGTACTGTTCCATTGAGTTTTAGATAAAATTTGGGGTTCTAGACACTGATTTCTACTCCCTGTTGATGGCTTGACCTATTTGAAGTCTACTGATTCTGTTTTTGGGCCTATTCGAGTTCAGTAGAGTCTTTTTGGTTGTTTTGCTGTTGCTGTTTTGTTTTACAACTTTCCGGGCTGAGTTTGTGGCTATTTGAACTTCAAATTGTTGTTGTGAACTGTTGTTGCATTGCTGTTGTTGTTGTGGTATCTGCTGTGCTGATCACTCTTTCTTCTTCTTCATTGTATTCCATTTCCAAGTACACATTTGGCTTCTCACTGATGTAGCTTTAAAAGGGACTGAAATGAAGTAATGTCTGGACTTGTGTTATTTGAGTAGTTGAAAACCAGTAGAATACTGTGTAGTTCTTTAGCTCTAATTCATTCTAGTTGTAATGTCAACTGTTCAATTAAGATTGTTATGAATTATGAATCGTGATGAACCGTCAATTTGAACTGTGGACTATTAATTTAGACTGTGGAATGTTGGAGCCTTTAGATTTGTGATATTACATTCAGTGGTAATTTAGTAGATAATCATCAGGAAATAGGTGTAGTTGATTGTGATCTGTTGAACAGTAAGAATCGAATGGAAAATCATGGATTAGCGTTCTGTAATTAACGTTTGGTTAGCCTTAAAATCAAGTTTTGTACAATTTTCATCTCCTCTGCTCGTATTGAATAAGAGTTGGATAGTTTCAGGTTTAGCCCTCAGTTGCTTAATACACAAACACCATTATAGTTGCCTACTCTCGAAGCCACTAGCTCGAATTAAATTAAGATAGTCGGATTGCTTGGTATTGTCAAAAAATCAATTTTTTTAATGCCTTACACTGGAGTAATACACATGAATCCACCAGTATTCATTTAAGTGAAATAATCTGAAACTCAACTCGATCTTCTGGTAGTCAATATGTTGTTAAATGGAAAAGTGAATATTGCTTTCTCCGTGATCATAATTGGTGTAAATATTTAGAGTGACTTGAATAAGGTCTAATATGTAGTTGGTCGAGTAATTGAAGTGAGATTGTGGTTTGATTGGAGAACAAGGATTTAGCCTGCCTTTAGGCAAATTCTGGGCCTCGGTTCACGCTTGGGCCCGTTTTCAAGATTCCAATGTAGAGTCGACAATATAAGTTTGGGCTTTGAGTTAGGTAGCAGGTTCAAATTGAAAGGTTCCCCCTTTTATTTGAACCGGGACTTGAACTTGAAGCCCGATTTTATAATATTAAATAATTAGGGCCTTTTCTTCATTTTTAGAGACAAAAATAAATAGAAACCCATAGTTGCTTTAGGTTGGCCTTTAAATAAAATGAGACGAGCCTCACCAAACAAAATACATAAATTGCAGGGCTCTCAATAAATGTATATATTAAAACACTTAGAACTCGGAATGAGCCGTTTAGTGAATTTTACGGCCTTCCCCAAAGATAATAACGCGCTAGTCACTTTAGGCGCGCCTTTAATAACATTACCTCCCTAAACTCGGGTATGCATTTCATGTGACCCAAATCCAAATCCTAAAACGTTGGATAAAATGCGTTTCGGATTGCGGGTGCATTTCATGTTACGCGATCCAAAGACATATTTTAAACGACGTTCAATTTTTCTTGAAATAATAATAAAAGCGGTTTACGGTTAAAAAGCACATAGGTTAAAACATGTATTAAAATCAGATAATTAAGCCAGATATAACAGTTGAGCGATCGTGCTAGAACCACGGAACTCGGGAATGCCTAACACCTTCTCCCGGGCTAACAGAATTCCTTATCCGGATTTCTAGTGCGCAGACTGTTAAACAGAATCAATAATTTTCTCGATTCGGGATTCTAAACCGGTGACTTGGGACACCATAAATCTCCCAAGTGGCGACTTCAACTCTTAATAATAAATTCCGTTTCGATTGTCCTTTAATTGGAAAAACTCTCTTTATTACACCCTTCACGGGGTGTAGATGAAAAAGGAGGTGTGACAATGCAAATGAATGCAAAATAAATAGTGCAGATAAGTACAGAAATCCGCCCTTCGGGCACCACACTCAATTAACAGATAATGTCAGGCAATTAGGTAGATATCACATGAAGTAGTACAACCAACAGATAATGGCAGACAAATGAAATAAAGCAACACATAGAACGATACCCTATGGTACCCGCTGCGGCGTGCAGTCCGATCCATTTATTTATCATCGACGGCGCTTATTGGGGGTGTGTGGACTCCGGGAGGGGCCCTTTATGGCCCAAGCGCAATAACAAGCCTGCGACACGCAAACCGATCCCATAGTATCCTCATGTTTGGCCTTTGGCCATACTCAGTACAGAAATCATGTAAGCCACTCGGGCAACAGTAAAACATGATGCTCAACCCAAAATATTATTGGAAATATCATTTCAAGTGTTAAAGCAAAATAAACTTGGCTGAGTTTTAAAAATAATAATGGAAAATACATGACTGAGTTCAAGTATAAAATCAAAATAGTGAGGAAATATCAACAACAATCCCCGAGGGTTCAAATAGTTGGCACGAAGCCCAAATATGGCAAATCATCCCAAATCAGGATGATAACAAATAAGTTTCGGTCAAATATGCGGTAAAATCATCAACCGGTACGGACCAAGTCACAATCCCTAACGGTGCTCTACCCCACGCTCGCTATCTGGCGTGCAAGTCACCTCAATATAGCACTACGATGTGCAATCCGGGGTTTCAAACCCTTAAAATATCATTTACGATCATTACTCACCTCGAACTGGCGAAATCTCTAGCTCACGACGCCTTTGCCCCTCAAATCGGCCTCCACACGCGTCGAATCTATCCAAAAACAGAACGAATACATCACAATATGCTAAGGGAACAAATCCCAAGCGAAAACAATCAATAACGGGCACAAATCCCGAAATTACCAAAACCCGAGCCCCGAGCCCACTTCTCGAAACTCAAAATTTTTTTTATCAACGAGTTCCTTATCTCCTCACGAGTTCATACATACTAAGAACGTCAAATCCATCCACAATTGACCCTTCAAATCCCAAATTAAAATATGGAATTTCGAAGCCCTATTCTTCCATTTTTAACAAAAATTCAATGATTTTTCTTGATGGATTTCATAATAAAAATGAATTTTAAGTTCACAAAACTTTCCTCCAATCGATTCCCCTTGAATCCCTCTTTAATCTTCACCAAGAAGCTCTCCAAATGATCAACCATGGAGGAACAATGACCCAAAATTGCGGATGAAGTGACTTAAAACATTTTGCCCAGCACTAACCATTCCTTCATCGCGATCGCGACACAAGCCTCGCGATCGCAAAGCACAAATCACCATGCCCTCCAAATTATTACTCTACGCGAACGCGTTCAGGCCCACGCGAACGCGATACTCAGAGCTGCAAAATTACGCGAACGCGAATAAATCCACGCGAACGCGATGAACAAAGATCCTCAGACCCCAAATTCCTCTACGTGATCGCGATTGCACTCACGCGAACGCGATACATAGCATACCAGTCCTCCGCGAACGCGAAGGCTAAATTCATGGACTTCCTAAATCCTTCTACGCGATCGCGATTCACCCCACGCGATCGCAAAAGCTTAATTTCTGTAGCACCTGAACACAAAAATCTGCAACTTCAAAATACCAAAAATGGTCCGATTGACCATACGAAACTCACTCGAGGCCTCTGGGACCTCGACCAAAAGCACCAACACATCCTAAAACTTCATTCAAACTTGTTTCAATCATCAAAACACCTCAAACGACACCAAATCCATCAATTCACATTGAATTCAAGCCTAAGCTTTCTAAAAACTTCCGAAACACGCTTTTGATAAAAAAAAAACCCAACAAAACCACGTCCAAATGACCTAAAATTTTGTACGCACATCCTAAATAATATAATGAAGCTACTGCAACTCTCGGAATTCCATTCCGACCTTTATATCAAAAATCTCATCTATCAACCAGAAAACCCCGAAATCTCCCTTTCGCCAATTCAAGCCTAAACCTTCCACGGACTTCCAAAATGCATTCCGATCATGCTACCAAGTCTCAAATCACCTAACGGAGCTAACAAAATCATAAAAATTTCGGTCCGAGCTCATATACAAATAAGTAAACCTTTGGTCAAACCTTTCAATTTCAAAATTTTCAACTGAGACTGTTCCTTCAAATTCATTCCGAATTTTCCTGAAACCCAAGGCCAACGATCTACATCAATCATAATATATTACACGGGGTAAGTCATACCCGAGAACTGGCGATTAAAGTGCGAAAGCTCAAAACGATTGATCGGGTCGTTACACGATGATTGCAATAAACAACAAAATGAATCTGATTGAATACTTGGTTGATGCAAATATTATACCATCAAATGTTAATGTTTACACATAAAAGGAGATAACAGTTGCTCTTTACAAATTGGTGGTAACAACAACAATGTGTATATATCATGTAAGTCAAATAGTGCTGGCGATATTTTTCTCCATAAGATATATCTCTGTTTGGACAAAATGTTGCAGATGTTTATTTCATGCCCACCAACTATAAAAATCAAGAGGTTGTGTTTCATGTGTATTCTTTGCTGCAGCTTTATTGTCCTCTTCGATCCTCAATCAAACGATGAGATCTTCGAGTTTTATCTCCTTGCGCTTGTGTTTCAAGTTGTTCTTAAAGTTCCTCCATAAAGGAGGCAACTTGTCAATCATCGCTGCAACTTGAAATGTCTCATTGATGATCAAACCTTCAATGAAAAATTCGTAATTAGTAACAAAATTAATACTTTCAATAAAAGCATTAATTTGGATTATACCTTCAGCAAAGAGATCATGAATTATTACTTGCAGCTCTTGAACTTGGGTAATGACAAGCTTGTTGTCTACCATCTTATAGTCCAAAAACTTGGCTGCAACAAACTTCTTCACACGACATCCTCGATTTTATACTTCTTTTCCAACGCATCCCATAGTTCTTTAGTAGTTTTTGCATTACTATAGGCGTTGTAAAGATCATCCTCTAGTCCGCTAAAAATATAATTCTTGCACAAGAAATCTGAGTGCTTCCAAGCTTCAGTCACAATAAAACGTTCATTATCCGGAGTTGATTCCGGCAGACACTACAAGAAAATCAGCCTATGGCAACGGATTGTTTGCAACGGTTCAGAAACCGTTGCTATAGAGCACTTATGACAATGGTTATAACTGTTCCAATAAGGCATAGGTACATCCGGTACAGTTCAATCATAAAACCGTTGCACTTGTGTGAAAACTGTTCCCATATCTTTCTTTTTTTTGCAACGTTTCTTGTAACCGTTCCTATAGACGAATCCATTGCAACGGGTCTGAAAAAAAATTAATGGGAACGATTATTAATCCCTCTTATTAATTTCCCCCGTAAATTTTCGTGAATCCCGCCAAAACCCCCCAAATTATTTACATTCTATTTTTTTACCAGTATTTTTTATCTAATAGTAATACTAATTAATAAAATGGAGAAGGTAAAATATTAAGCCTTTCTCTCTCAAATCTCACGCCCAATCTCTCTGCCAAACCTCGCCCCCACCGGTGACACCCACGCCAGTGATAGTCCTACGCCGATGACAGTCCCTCTACCAACCTCCGCTAAACCCACCAAATCTTTGCAAACAATTCTCAACAGTTGAGCCCTAATTCGCACCATAAGCAACCAGCTCCAAACAATTCGAACCATCCACTTTACTTTTTTCTCTCGATAAGCTCGGCTAACACGTCAAGTTCCAAAAATCCCTAATTCAAGGTTTTTGCTCGATTCTCATAAATTTCTGATTTATTTCGCATGCTCTTCTTACTGCTTTTGTAATTTCTCAATAGTTGAGCCCTAATTCGCAGATTTCATTCCTCTTTGAAGAAGAATTTGTCGCTGGTAGCTGTGGATTAAATATCATTGTAAGTTCATTTACGCCTAATTAATTGATTTTATTTTAATTTTTGGGTATTTGAGCGATTTACTGTTATTGATTGGAAATAAGATCAACAGCCATCAAAATTTATGTACAGAAGTGCAATATTTTAGCCTATTGCTTATCCTAATCTAAAGAAATGTATATGTCATCCTTTACTGCATTCAGAGTTACAACCAAATGAAGTTAATTTTACAGCAAAACTCCTAATATGGTTTCACTTATTTACCTTTGTGAACCATTGTCTCATGTGCCTATATATTAAGCTTTATGGTATGGTGCAGGTCATTTCTCTGTGGTGGATCAACTAGCATCTTTATCTATAGCTATTGCTTGTACTACTACTACTACTACGCGAGATCCGACATGTCTGGATTGATGCAAACCTCATTTTTCTTTAGTTACATGGCTTGCATCTTCTATGGTTTCTTCCTCATGTTAGGAACTGTAGGTTTCTGCTTATCCTTGCTCTTTGTTCGTCACATCTATCGATCTATCAAGTGTGAATAAACAACACTACAAACTATAGTACAATTATGTGTTTACACCTTGATTGACAGCATTAGCGAACTATACTGGAAGAAGAAAGTAGAGAGATCTCACAGCCAAGTTCCAAGTTTACGCAGATTATTAAAGGCTTTCAAGTCTTTTTATATCATAACATATCTCATTACATGTAGCCGAATAGACGCATTTCCATTGTCTACTATGCCTGAACATTTCATTCCCAATTGGATTAATTGCAAATGAATATTGTTTCCCATTATTTATATTGTTTTTTTGTTGTTGTTGGCTAGATCAATAAACTCTTGATCAAATGTGATACTTAGTATATAAAACGGACTCAACTTTGTTTGAAAATAGAACAACAGTGTCTGAAATGCTTAAAGCATCAAAGCTACTAACAAAAGACTATTAGAATTACAGTGTTCTTAAGTTGAATTGAACTTAGAAATAGATCAAGCAACAAACTGAAAAAGATGAATCACAAGATTTACCATTCCAAATCACCAGAATATTGTTTCCAGAATAAAGGAATGCAACTCTTAACTAGCTATGGGGTCAGTGCATCATTATAACTGTGGTTCATGCATTTGCATACCCACTATCTTTGTATGTACACATTCTTAATGCTATACTGTTGCTCTCCAAATTTATGCTGCCAAATCTTAAGTTATATTTTCATTGATGCTGCCAAATCTATTGACTCATTTTATTTGCAGAAACAATCCAAAACCAACATTGAGAGTCGAAAAATGTTGAAGCATCCACACATTGTTGCTAAGACATGTTTTATTCTAATCCGCGAGGTTTGATGTTTTATTTTTTTTACACTATCTATACTAATGCCCCAACTTGGTAGGACATATTTGGTTCTTAGTTTACCAAGCAATGCTAGCCATATTATGAGTATTTGTTTTAAGAATGTCCCACTTCTCTTTAGTACTTAAAAATCTTAAGCCACACCGAGTTGCCAATTAAATCATAAATGATTAAACAAGTTGTTGAATTTGTATAACTTTCTATGAAAGATATGAATCAGCCACCATATTATATGGTCATTCTGTTAGGCTCTTCAGGAAAATGATGTTTATTAACATAGAAGGACTAACCCAAGAAAGAATACACCATTGACCAGTTTCCATGACAAGTGAAGATAATTAAATTTTGCTGCATCTTACTGGTAGTAATGATAATTTGGCAAATTGGCACCAAATCATTTCACAATCTCGACGTATGAATCCAAGATTACAAATTGATCCTAACATGCTGAATTTGAGTGCTTGTTCACCTGGAGAAGCTTCATCTGGTCAACAAAATGCTATTCAAGTAATCAATCGCCTCTCTACTAGTAGTAACAATCGAGGTTAGTACTTACTCCAAATGTCACACCCCTTCTTTTCTTTCTTCTCCTCCTTCTCCTTTTGTTACTTCTTCTACCACAGCTCTCTTTCTCTGTTCACAATTTGTTTTCTTCTAATTCGCAACTGAGTGATCTCGCTTCGTGCACGCAATATGTTTGACAAATTTTCTTAGAGGAAAATTAGTATGCAGGCCAAGTCCGATTAATCTTCCATCCGCTGGCAGTAACAATCAAGGTTAGTCACTACCGAATGATTTCTAAATTCATAAATATTTGGTATTCTTTTAAAGAACACTTAGTTTGTAAAGAACAAATGCAAATTGTTTAGGTGAAAGCGAAGTACTTGTATTTGTACAGTAGAGTGTCAGGATTCTTCATTTAAATTAAGTTCAGCTGACAATCTATTTGTATATGGACATGTGCTTGATTGTTTGGTCATTTGTTAGAACAAAAAAAAAAGACATTCTATGATAAACAAGGCAGCAAGAGTGTTATACCCATCAAGGCAAAATGAGACACGTATAATTTAGGGATATAGTATTCTTTTTACCCATATGTGTAAGCTATTAATTTTGTTAGGTAGGTTTGCTATTCTATTAATGTACACTCACTAATAAAACAAAGGTTGTTGCCATATGGTTACTCTTCTTAGCTAGTTACAGTATATGTATCATGAAATAAAGTTTGTTGTTTTATGAAATATAGTTACAAAGGCTGTTGTTGTTGTAGTAGATTGGATTGTGCCTCCTGCATGTTAATGCCTGGTTTATCACACACAGTCACCCACATTACCATGTTTTCCAGTTCTGACTATCTACTTTATTGGTGAAGATAGATAGATAAGTTCTTTGCTCACTTTCCCAATTCTGCTTCTTCTCTTCTCCTTTCTCTGTTGCATTTTGTGTATCGGCTTCTCAATCTACCCTGCTTTAACAGAGAATGCCCATTCACAACCAGTTTAGAATTAGCGTAGCTAGTCTGGGTTTGTCCCTCTTCAATTTGCACTTGTTGGTGTTTTTATCTCCAAGCAATGATCTTGGGAAAGTGAGTGAGACATAGAGACATCTCTGCATGGATGACTCTCCAGCTCTATATAACAAATTTGAATCCTAAAGGGGTTTGTCCAATGTGTTAAAGCAGGCATTCCTAAATGTGATTATGTTTTGCTAATAAATATTTTTTAAATGAAGCTTACTACACAATCGCACTTCTATTTTATACAAAAAATTGTAGAAGCCCTTTATCTAATTGTATGGACATTTCATGTACTGAAGAAGTAGCAATCAACTTGTCATATCTCAAACTATAATGTCTTTTTATAATCTACCAATGTTTAGCTATTCAACTGCTTGTAGGCTAGACTAGCTGTCCAGTAGCTAATGTTTATCTGCTAGTTTCCTTCCTCATTTATCTATTATTTTGAAAAACAAGAAGCCCCTTTGGCAAGCTGAAAATTTCTGTGTACTTAGTTAATGTCTTCGCTCTAAATTTTGCAATTAGAGCGTCCAGCACTGTCCAACACCATATTGTTTCCAGCACCATTTTGGGTCTAGTTATGAAGTGATTTTTTTGGAGCTGGTATAGGATACTTATGTCTAAATAGGTACAATTTTTTGTTAAATATAGAAAATTTATGGTAATGTGTACATTTAATGTCCAAATTTGGGTCTTGATAATGTGTTTCTGTAGAAGAGCTAGGCTCATGACTAGCATCTTGTATATTCATTATTTTCTTTTTCTTGTTTGATCAATTTATTTAGTCTAGGCATTCAAGATGAAAGGTAATGACTTTATTTATGTTCTTTTGTAGGTAGAGTAGATCAAAAAATGGAAGATGAAGGCAAGGAAGATCTAGACCTTACTTAAGATGAATTTTGAATTGCTATAGATGAATGTTCTAGGAATCTTTTGTTGTCAATATTTTGAAACTTACTATCTTGAAATGTATTACTTATGCACTAGGGTAGAACATTTGCTTTTATGGATTTTATTAGCTTGTTGGACGAGTTATATTATTAATAGCTTCATTTTGTGATTTATTTAAATTTTAGTGTTATTAATATATATATTTATTTACAACATGAGCTATATTTCTGTTTTAAATAAACTGTTACAATAGCCTACCAGACCCGTTGCAATAGGACACAAATGGCGTTCCATTAGAATGTAAACTGTTCCAATAGATCTGGTAAACCGTTCCAAAATGCCCTCTAAACTGTAGCAATACAAACAACTGTTACAATAGCTTTAAGAGACCGTTGTTATATCCATAAATAACCGTAAAAAATATAGCTTATGAAAGTGTTGCATTAGATATTATGGTAACGGTTATGAGCCGTTGCATACACATTATAGTAACGGTTTGAAACCGTCCCAATTGGAAGGAATAATTGTTCCAATAGAGAAAGGGAAAACCATTGCGATAGACGTATCTATAGCAACGGAGAGGAAAACCGTTCCAAAAAACGTTCCTATAGCTCTATTGGCACGCGAGCGGATGTGACGGTCTGTAAACCGTTCCACTATTGCTACGGCAACGGTTTATCTACCTACTGGAACGGTTTTCCAAGCGTTACCGTAGACCAATTTTTTAGTAGTGAGAATCGGAACATCCTCTTTGATGAACTTCTGTAGACTCAATATAGTCAAATAGAAGAATATCTTCTGATGCCAACGTTTGAAATCAATCCTGGAAAATTTTGCACAACTTTGTTTCATGCCCAACAACTAAAAATTCAAGAGGATGTGGGCAAGGGTCAAACAGTATCCTTCCAACTTTCTTTAATTATGTAAAGTCTGTTTGTATTCTGTATTCGAAAATATATTCAAAAAGAAAACGCTATAAAAACATAAATGAAGGAGACCAGAATTATTTCGAGCCCATTGAATTCACAGTATTTCCTTAAGGAACTTAATTTCGTCCTAGTACCCGAGGTTGTGGATTATTTCCTCCCAGGATAAAACGGATTACCCTTACTGGTGTAGCGGTACTTATTCAAACCCCAGTGCCGCCGAGCCGAGTGAGCGACGACAACGACGACGACAGCGCGAGACTTGCCTTCTTCTCAACTCTTTAAGAGCCGGGAGAAGTGCAATTGTATATATACCGGACCTATCAAAACTCTTTTTCTCCACCAACATAGAACAATGTCCCTTTGTCAAAGCGGAAAATTAAAAAAAAATTCATTCACTCTATTTTAAGCTCTATGAAGCTTAAAACCCAACAAGGTCAGTAGGCCAACTCACTAATCTATAATATGATTCCCAGTGAATTTTGAATATTTTTATCAATGATTATATTGATTTCTTTTCTTTTTTTGTAGGTTGATCGATGCGTCTCTCAGTTACTTGGTGAACAAGGAAAAAAAAGCATCCTATGATAGGATCAGGATTACCGTAGCATTTTTCTTTATTCCATATTAGTTCATCTGCTTATTAGGGTGTTAAATTTGAAAATATGTTAGGCACAACTGTTGATAACATGGGGTCCATTTAAATTCTCATTACCCGTATTAATAATTATGCACTTCAATTGTGTACTTTGATTTAGTTTAAGTGCAGCATGTGTATATATTAATCCACAATGGTTTAAAATGTAGAAGTTACGTATAAATATTTTACTTGAAAAGTTTATCTTAAGATCTTACATAAAAATACTTGAAAACGTTTTTGGTTTGGACGTTTCTACGTGATTAGCTTTTTAAATGGTTTTAATATTAATTACATAAAATATAAATTAATGGTAAGGACTTTGCCTACTATTCTAAAATCACATGAAAATATATATAAGAATTTGACATCATATGATTAATTATCTTTAGGATTGTAGAAGTAAAAAGAATGCCACTGATTAGTTGCTGTTAATAATCCATAGTGTTGCTTTCCTCTAAGGAAAAAGGGGATCGTAAATCGCAATACATTGAGGGTGTTTGGCTAAGCTTATAAACTGGTTAAACTGGCTTATAAGCATTTTTTGGCTAATCTACGCGTTTGGTAAAATTAAAATGCTTATAAGTTAAGTACTTATAAACCAAAAGTCATAAGTTGGTCTCCCCCAACTTATCAAATTTCAGCTTATAAGTACTTTATGTTTGACCAAAATATTTACTATTCTATCCCTAAAATATTTTTTTTTAAAACAAAACTCTTCATATACCAAGTTCTTCAGCTGCTTATTATTAATTTCACCACTTTTATCCAAACATGTAACTAATTATTTTTTAAATCAGCTTTAACACTTAAAAGTATTTTTCAGCACCTAATGCTTATCAACTACTCTAAATCAGCTAAGCCAAACGGCTCATTGTCATTAGTACTGTTACGTGGCGCCTTACTGATGTTCTTTGGAAGGGCAACGTAAGGCTAGGCAACCGATGTCAGTGCGGTTGCCGTCCGCCAATGAGGTCCGCGCCGCACGCTAGACTAGAGCGTCAGTGCCGTGCGGGAAAACCAATGTCAATGGCAATTGCGGAAGCTTGAGAGTGAATTGGGTTTTGAATGATGATGATGATTTTATTGATGATTATGATGATTACAAAAGGTGGTGTCGAGGAGTAGAGACACCAGTACAGAGAATTGATTGCTGAAAATGTTTTGAATGCTTGATACCCCCTAATAATGCTTAAAAAATAAAAATCAAAGTTACAAGACTAGCCCTATGAAAGCTGTAAAAGCATACTGAATGAAAATGATGTAAACTAGCCTAGAACAATACAATGAAAAGGACTTAGTTTATTACAATGTACAACTAAGTCCGATGGCAGCAACTTGGTCTTGCGGGACAGGGTCTACGCGCGAGGTGCTGGTGGCGCGCGCGACACTTGATATGTTTGCCTGAGGCTGAGCGCTGGTGCTTGGCATCAGGGTCTGGGCGCGAGGCGCTGTTGGAATGGGCCTGCCGCTGGGCGCCGGCGAGGTATCAGGATCTGCGCGCGCGGCATTGTCAGTCGCGCGACGCTGTTGTCATTGGCCAGTTGATGGGCGCTGGCAAGAGGCATCGATAGGGCGACAGAGGCACATGCGCGCTTGTCGCTTGGCGCAGCCAAGACCACAGGGCCGACCATGGTGCTAGGCATTGTGAGGCTTTCAAGGCTGCCATGGGGCGGCCAAGGGGTCATGCGGCGTGTGTGGAAAGCAGCCCATGACATTCTCCCCCACCTGAGTTGGCACCGTCCTCGGAAACTTATGATGATGATGATGATGGTTGATGGCTGTGAGGTCTGCGCCCCTCTGTGCTGTGAGGTCTACGCCCCTCTGTTCAGGGAGGTCTGTGCCCCTCTGTTCTTCGAGCTTGCTTTGGTAGCGAAGCAATGATGTTATGCGGCTGGCATGGAAGATGGGATGGATCTTCCACCATGATGGGGTTTTCACCTGATATGAGGATTTCCCAATGCGTTTTTGAATGGACAGGGGCCCGATGTATTTTTGTTGCAGGCGAGGGTCATGGGTCCTCTCTGCGAACAAGTACCGCTTTGGGATGCATAACATTACTTTGTCCCCTGTTTGATGATGGGCAAAGCAAAGATTATGTTCGGTGAACCTTTTTGCCCGCTCTTGGGCTCTGACGAGATAGCTCCGCACTATCTCCATGTTGCGCTCCCATTCGCTCGAGAAGATGGCAGCTCGAGGCGATTTCGGAATGATGGATGCATTCCCTGTTTGCGGGAGAAGCGGTTGCTGTCCGGTAACAAGTTCAAAAGGGGTCTGGTTTGTACGAAGGCCCTTTTGAGAATTGAAACACAATTGAGCAGCATCCAAGAGCTTCACCCAATGCTTCTGTGATCCGGTTGCAAAGTTGCGAAGATATTCCTCCAGCATGTCATTGAACCGGTCTGTCTAGAAATCTGATGATGGATGGATGTCTGAGTTGTGACTCACTGTTGACCCAAAGCTCCTGAAAAGATGGGTCCAAAAGTTGTTAGTGAAGCGTGAGTCGCGCCCACCAACAATGTGTTTGGGCATGCCACAATGTTTGATGATGTGCGAGAAGAAGAGCATGGTTGCATCTTCTGCTGAGATGTTCTACGGGGCTGCCATGAGGGTTGCATAGTTTGAGAATTGATCTATGACAACCATGATGGATATAAGATTCCCGACTTGGGGCAATCCTGTGATGAACCTGAGGGAAACACTTTCCCATGGTCTCTACGGGACATGTGATGGCTGCAAGGGTCCCTGCTGAGATGAGTGATCCGACTTGTCCTTGTGGCATGGCTGACAAGTCTTCACATACTGATGAGCGTCGCCCGTATTTTGTGGTCGGGGACATGATGGTTGTTTGTTGTTAGGAAGGCTAGCTGGAACCTGGGGTTCATGTCTGTCGACTACCTTCTCCAACTGCATGGCCGAGATGTTTCCAGCGGCTGTCTTAATGGGAAAGCATGGTATGGTGCAGGACTTGGCCCCGTTTTCTCCCATCATGAGGAGCATGTTGGCATATGGCACAGGGATGGTGTTGGTTTGCCTCATGAACTCCCAACCCACTATCATGTCGAAGTCATCTATGGTTGCGATGCGCAGGTCGATGCTTCCTTTGTATGGGCCAAGTTTCACGGGGACATTTGTGGCTGTTCCGCCCAATGTCTGGGGCGGCGAGTTGATGGCCTTGACGCGGCCTTTACTCTTCTTGATGACTAGACCAAGGCGCTCTACCTGGGTTGAGTCCAAGTAGTTATGGGTAGCACCCGTGTCTATCAGTGCGTGAATGGGATGTCCATTCACTTTCAGCTCGACGAACAATAGGGCCCTCACTTGCTTAGGAGGTCCTTTGTCCATCTTTTCCTTACCCTTCTTTGTGATTGGGGCTGAGACTTTCTTAGGAGGACATGCACCGATCCCCGCTAAGGCATGTGGGATAGAGCCAACAAGTGCATTGAAGGTGCCTACCTGGTCTGGTTCTGATGTGTCAGATGCATCTGTCTCATCCTCTACAGTTTGATGAGCACTGACCTTTATGTTTGGGCATTCATTGTTCCAATGTGCCCCGCCACAGTGACGACATTTTGAGGGAGGCTGTCTCCCCTGATTGATGTTGATGGATGCACTGTTGCTGTTGGAGGGAGGAGTCTTAGCTTTGGATGAACTCCGATATCCCCCACTTTTGCTTGGGCCACCATATCTGGGATGGTTCCCACTGAATGCCTCTCGGACAGGCGGCTGGGGCCTGTCGTTCTGAGTTCCCAAATGATAATCGCCAAGGCATTCAGCAACTTGAATGGCCTTGGGTAGGGTGTTTACCCGCTGCCTCTGTAGTTCCATACGGGCATGAGGTTTCAAACCTTCTATGAATGCGAAGAGTTTGTATTTGTCCCCTATGTCGCGTATGTTCAGCATGAGTGCGAAGAATTCGCGCACGTACTCCCTCACTGATTTGGTGTGGCGGAGCTCCCGTACCTTTCTCCTTGCATTGTACTCCACATTTTCGGGGAAGAACTGCAGGCGTATGGCTGCCTTCAATTCATCCCATGTCTTGAGCGTATCCTCACCGGCCTTGATGGATTCGTATTTGACTCGCCACCAAATTTTGGCATCGCCCTGAAGATACATAGCAGCTGTTGCTACCTTGTTGGATTCCTCCAAATGGCCTACGGCATCGAAGCATTGTTCGACGTCGAAGATGAAGTTTTCCACTTCTTTAGCATCCCGGGATCTGTCGTATGGTAGAGGCTCCGGTATCTTAAGTTTGTGTGGAATGATGTTGGGGTTTGCAGCACCCCTGATGTGGTTGTCGCCTCCTCGAAGCAGGCTCTGTAAGGCAGCATTGACAACATTGAGCTGGCCTGTCAAGTCGTCTATGGTTTGCTGCATGGCAGTTAGTCTGTCTGCCTCCTGTTCCCGATGGGCCAAATCGTCGGCACGCTCCTGTAGGAGGTCCTCAAATTT
>MU775716.1:60845-79559 GCA_026770625.1 Nicotiana glauca | reverse complement strand
TATATATATATATATATATATATATATATATATATATATATATATATATATATGATCTTGCTAACATACTATATATTTCCTCTTTATCTAAAACATTAGTATTAGTATCTACACGATGTGCCGATAACATTACGATCCTATTAAATTTTATTTTTTTTGCTGTGGGACCATTATTTTCGGTGTCATTTTTTTTTTTTTGGACCAAATACTGTTATTTTCGATCGATTTCGATCGGTATGGCTTGGACGGAAAAAGCCTGTTTTCTTGTAGTGTTCGTGTCAAATCAAACTATCTCCTCTATATTGAAACTGAGTGAAGTCAAACTATATGGAGTAATAACTAATAAAAATATATTTAGTAATAGTTAATTTAAATTATAAAAATATATTATATTATTATCTCAACATAATAACTTTTCACGTCAACATCAACTTCCACGAACCTAAAGCTATACAATGAAAAATTAATATATACATACATGATAATTTATTAACAATCAATATATTCTAACCTTTCGGAGTTACCAACTTATAAAACAGTTGGATCGTAATTTGCTCAATAATTTTAATGTTATCTCAATTTTAACCACTCAATTAAAGTCACTTTGTTTTTAACAATTTAAATGATACCTTTGGGGTGTTGTTAAAATTAATATTTTATAATTAAATAAATGTTAATTAAATGAATATGAGTTCTTACATGTAATTCTTAATTAAATGATCTTACCTTATGATTTATGTAATTCACTTTATTTTATGTAAGTAGCAATTCCGAATAGTTCAATTATATTCATGTATATGTTTACCCTATCCAAATCTATTTTATTCTAATTGACACATGTATATATCGACCCCGTCGGTTGCTCGATCAATGTGATGACCATTTCCCAAATGGTCATTACTTATTTTAAATTAAATTCTATGACTCCGAGGCTTTAAAAACCTCATTTAGAGTCACCTCAATTTGTGTTCACCGTCCAGGTGCGTAGCCGGAAAGTTTAAATCAGAAACTATTTGAAAAATGATAAGTTTTGACTATACAACAACAATAATAACAACGACCCAGTGAAATCCAAATAGTAGGGTCTGGGGAGGGTAGTGTGTACGCAGACCTTACCCCTACCCCGAAGAAGTAGAAAGTTTTGACTATAAAATGAATTAATTTGACCTTAGTCAATATTTTGGGTAAACGGACCCGAACCCATGATTTTACGGTCCCGGAGGATCCATAGAAAAATATGGGACTTGGGCGTATGCCCGGAATCAAATTCCGAGGTCCCAAGCCCAAGAAATGAATTTTTGAAAGAAATTATTTTCTGAATTTTTTTAAGGAAATTGAAAATGAAATTTGATTAGAACATGTTAGTATCGGGCTCGTATTTTGGTTTCGGCATTCGGTACAAGTCTTATATATGATTTAAGATGTTGCTGTGAAATTTGGTGAAAACGGACGTTGTTTGACGTGATTCGGACGTAAATTGGAAAATTTGATGTTTTATGAAGTTTGAAAGAATTCTTTGATTTTGAGGTTTAATTCGATGTTGATGATGTTATTTTGGCGATTTGATCACACAAATAAGTTCGTAGGATCTTTTTGAGGTTGTGTGTATATTTGATTGGGATCCTCGAGGGCTCGGGTGAGTTTTGGATAGGTCACGGGTGCATTTTGAACTTTGAAAAAAAATAGCTGGTGTGTTCTGATCTGCAGGCTTCGCATTTGCGAAGCCAGGCTCGCAAATGCGACAAATTAATCGCAAATGCAGAATAGAGGACTGGCAACTTGAGTCGCAAATGTGACATCATCATCGCAAATGCGACTTCGCAAATGCGATGATGGCTGGGAGGCTGAGGTATCGCAAATGCGACACATGTTTCGCAAATGCGAATGTCCGGGATTTTTGTCAGTGTTCGCAAATACGAACATTATGTTCGCAATTCCCACATCAACATGTCGGGGTTCACAATTGCGAACCCCTGTTCGCATTTCCCATAACTGAGACTTGTATTTTTCTATACTTAGCCGATTTTAAGTCATTTTTCACATCTTTTTCAAAACACAACTCCTTTGGCCGATTTTCCAAGAACAAGTCTTCTTCCAAATCAATTTTAAGTTAGTTTTTACTCATTTATTTCAATCATTAACATCTTTTAACATGATTTCAACCTAAAATCAAAGATTTTTATGGGGGAAATTGGGTGTTTTAGGTAGAACCTAGGTTTTTAAAAAATTGGGGATTTGGACCTTAATTTGAGGTCTGATTTCAAAACAAATTATATATTTGAGTTCGTGGGGGAATGCGTAATCGGGTTTTAGTTCGAACCTCGGGTTTTGACCACGTAGGCTCGGGGGCAATTTTTGACTTTTTGGGTAAAACTTTGAAAAACTCATTTTCATGCATTGGGGTTGATTCATTTAGCATTTATTGATGTAATTAAGTAATTTTTGATTAGACACGAGCGAATTGGCGGTGGAATCGAGGGGTAAAGCTATAATTGAGACTTGAATTGTGTTCAAGGCATCGAGGTAAGTGTTTGGTCTAACCTTAACTTAAGGGATTAGGAGTTGAGTCCTATTAGATATTTGGTAATTGTTGAGTACGATGTAAAGGCATGGTGACGAGTATCTATACGTTGGTGTATTGCATGACCGTGAGTCTTTAAATTGTGAATATCTTGATTTTATTGTATCTTTCATGCCTTGGGGATGATTCCTATTTGTTGTGAAAAGCTTGTGGAAGGAAATTGTGACCTTTGAACATCGAGAAGCATTGGCTAAAGTTATATTACAAATTGTGAAAGTATATGAGATGATTGAACACTTTGGAGAATTGTCTCAAGTGGTAAAGTGAGTTATGAAATATAAGTGAAAGAAAGAGAAAGAGTTATTGAATTGTTTCCTTGCGGGGATAATATTGCTTTGTTAATTATCTCCCTTGCCGGGATGTTGAGATTATTGATGTTGTACCCTTACAGGAATTTAATTGTTTAATTGTGTTCCCTTGCCGAGATTTCTACTATTATTTTATTTATTCCCTTGCTCATTTGTTTGTGATTGTTGTTTGGGTGAGGAAGAGTATTAAAGCACGAAGGGTGATGTCATGCAGTGTTTGTTATTGTGAGGAAAGAGTGGTAAGCACGAAGGGTGATGCCGTGCCGCACGATGTACTATTCTGTGCCGATTCTATTGATTATATGTGAGGAAAGAGAGTAAAAGCACGAAGGGTGATGTCGTGCATATTTTTATCATATAATTGCTTTGGTGAGGAAAGAGAGTAAAAGCACGAAGGGTGTTGCCGTGCACATTTTTATTATATCATTGCTTGGTGAGGACGAGAGTAAAAGCACGAAGGATGATGTTGTGCACTTATTGATTTCTGATTCTTTATTGATGTCTGAGTTATGTTGTTTCCTTCATTACTTGATGACTTCTAATCAGAGTTGTTATCTTCCCCACAGCATGCTACCCCTCCCATATTGATTGGTTATCTCTGTATCTATGTTCCACTATATATATATATATAACTGCACAGGTTTATGTGGTAGTCTAGTCTAGCCTCGTCATTACTTTGCTGAGGTTAGGCTAGCCACTTACCAGCACATGGGGTTGGTTGTGCTGATACTACACTCTGCACTGTGTGCAGATCCCGGAGCAGTATTTGGTCATCAATAGTAGATCAGGAGCTATCCTTCAGTCCGAGACTCCGAGGTAGCCCTGCTGGCGTCCGCATGCCCGACGTCTCTTCTACCAGTTTTATGTGTTGTTGTCATTTGTACTCGAGACAGACTATGTTCTTTTCTTTCAAACACTTATTTGTAGTAATCCTACACAGTCCGTGGATGTTGTGACATCGGGTTCTAGTTAGAGGCATGTGTTGGTCTTCAGGATATTTTGGTTTTATATTTTATTTAAGACTTTCGCTAAATTTCATATTCCGTTGTTATTTCATTGTTTATTTCCCTGTTAAGTTAATTGGTTAAAAAGGAATTAAAAATAAAAGAGATAATAATTTCTAAGATCGTGGCTTACCTAGCATCTACGAGTAAGCACCATTATGACTCCCGAGGGTCGGAAATCCGGGTCGTGACAATCAATTGGCTCATACAATTTGAGAGAATGTAAATATCAACAACGGGCTAAAAAGTCATAGTCTGTACGTGAGCCATTAGAGAAGAATCTATCCTCTCATCTTATCTATTTTAGCATTGCAATTGCTAGCAATAATAGGAAAAAAAACAAAGAAAAAAGTATGTATTGCTTCCAAACAATTGAGATTTAAAATAAATTACAAAATAGTGTATCATTAATTTACAGTAAGGCAACACAACTGATATTTGTTCAACCAATGTCTAAGTCGTAACATAGTTTAAAATATTATCCCCACAAAAATGTATGTCGTCAGTTCCTTTATTCTTGTGTAATTTTATGATTGATTAACTCCCTTCCAACATTATTGGAGTTGCTTTAAAATTGATCAATTTGAACTGCATTTATGTGACCATTCTCTTTCTTAGAATCATGTTAAAAGTATTCGACTGCAAATCGCATACATCACACATCTTGATTCTCAAAACTAAAATGCTAATTGATCAAGAGATATAGATTTATTCTTAAATTGATTAAAAGTATCAATTCACCCATACTATTATTATACCCCTCCCCCTCCCCTTTATATTATTCCCTCTACTATTAAATTTTATATAATTATTTAATTATTACTATTTAAATTAAACATATAAGAATTTAAATTATATTTAATTTTTCTAACTTTATTTCTCGGAATTATGTCAATTGTTTATATTTTTTTTAGTTTTATCTATTATAGTGGTTTTTAATGCGTGTATCTTATTTATATAGTATGACTTAGCTCATTATTATTTTAAAAACTTTCTCTTCTCAAAGATCAAATAAGTCTTACCATTATGTATATATCTACTACTGAAATTATTTAATTACATATTTTTTCTTCCTTTTTTGATTCCTTGTTCATGTTATTGCATTACCCATAATTTAGAGTTGTTTATATTATTATCCTCAACTCCCATTAATAGATGAATTTAGATTTTCTTTTTCATGTAATAAAAATTATATTCACTATTTTTTTTAATTCGACTACTTAAATTAATATTTAAATTTATCACTAGTATTTTTTAGTATCATTGTAATGACCCGAATAGTCGTTTTGAGCATTGGTACTTCGCTTGGTAGTTTAGGGGCATGAATAACATCGTATGATGTATTAGGACTTGTGTGCAATATTAGAGTTCATTCCAACTTGATTTGATATGTTTCGACGTGAGTTTTTGGAAGTCGAAAGTTCATTAATTTTGATTTGAGGTGTGTTTCATCATTTCGATGTTGTTATGCGTGATTTGAGGTCTCGAGTAAGTTCGTATTTTATTATGGGACTTGGTGGTATATATGTTCGTACGGGGACGTGAGGGGCTCGAATGAGTTTTGGATAGAATTAGGTTGTGTTGTGCTCCTTTTCTTTATGTTTCGACCTGAGCTTCTCAAATGCGAAGAAGCTATCGCAAATGCGAAGCCTTTTACAGTCCTGCTGCCATCGCAAAGGCGAGGAAAGTATCGCAATTGCACTGAACCTCGCAAATGCAAGTAAAAGATCGCATTTCTGATCCTGACCCTCCCTAGAATCCCTCCGCAATTGCGAAGGTAACCTCGCAAATACGAGAACTCTTCCTTTGCATTTGCAATGAAGGCCTCACAAATGCGAGGTCTGAGGCCGGCAACACTGCTAAAGAACACCGACAACTTTTCTAAGTTCTATATAACTCTGTAGCCTATCCGAAACCCACCCGAGCCCTCAGGCTCAAACCAAATATGCACGCAAGTCTTAAAACATCATACGAACTTGTTCGTATGATCAAATCGCCAAAATAACATCTAAAACTACAGATTTAACACCAAAATACATAAAATTTTCAAGATAGTTTCAAAACTTCTATTTTCTCAACCCAAGATCCGAATCACGTCAAATAAACTCCGTTCTTTACCAAATCTCCCAGACATGACTTAAATATCATATTAAACATGTACCAGGTTTCGAAACCAAAATATGAGCATGATACAAATGAGATCAAATATTAATCAATTTCTTTAAATCCTTATAATTTCAGTCTTATATTTTTTATCAAAAAATTATTTCTCGGGCTAGGTATCTCGGAATTCGATTTCAGACATACACCCAGGTCCCATATTTTAATACGGAGACACCCGGACCGTCGAAACATGTGTCCGGGTCATTTTACCCAAAACGTTGATTGAAGTCAACAAAAGCTAACTTTTTAGGTCAAAAATTATTATTTCATCAATTTTTCACATAAGGGCTTTCCGGATACACGTCCGGACTATGTACACAAATCGAGGAGGGATAAAATGAGATTTTAAGGCCGCGGGACGCAGATTCGAGTTCTAAAACAGAAGATGGCCCTTTGGGTCATCACATTCTCCACCTCTAAAACAACCGTTCGTCCTCGAACGGACATAGAAAAATACCTAAATCGGTGAAAAAATGGGGATATTTGCTCCGCATATCAGACTCGGACTCCCAGGTAGCTGCCTCGACAGGCTGCCCTCTCCACTGCACTCGAACTGAAAGATAACTCTTCGATCTTAATTGACGAACCCACCAGTATAGAATAACTATTGGCTCCTCCTCGTAGGAAAATCATTGTCCAACTGGACAGTGCTAATGTCTAACATGTGGGATGGATCGTTGTGATACCTCCGAAACATGGACACATAAAATACTAGATGTACCGATGATAAGCCTGGGGGCAATGCAAGTCTGTAGGCCACCTTTCCCACTCGATCAAGGATCTCAAAAGGTCCGATGAACCTTGGGCTTAACTTGCCCTTCTTCCCAAACCGCATCACACCCTTCTTGGGTGACACCCGAAGAAACACTCTCTCTCCGACCATGAATGCTACATCACGAACCTTACGGTCAGCATAACTCTTTTGCCTGGATTGAGCTATTTGAAGTCCCTCCTAAATAATCTTAACCTTATCCAAGGTATCCTACACTAAATCCGTACCCAATAATCGAGCCTCACCCGGCTCAAACCAACCAACCTGAAATCGACACCGTCTACCATATAATGCCTCATAGGGAGCCATCTGAATGCTCGACTAATAGTTGTTATTGTAGGCAAACTTCACTAACGGAAAGAACTGATCCCAAGAAGCTCCAACGTCAATAACACATGCACAAAGCATATCCTCCAAGATCTAAATAGTACGCTCGGACTATCTGTCCATCTAAGGATGAAATGTGGGCTCAACTCGACCCGCTTACCCAACTCACACTGTACAGCACTCCAGAAATATGAGGTAAACTGCCTACCTCGATTAGAAATGATAGACATGGGCACACCATGAAGACGAACGATCTCACAAATATAAATCTCTGCCAACTGCTCTGAAGTGTAGGAAACTACCACATGATGAAATGCGATGACTTTGTCAACCTATCCACAATAACCCATACTACATCCGACTTCTTCTGAGTTTGTGCGAGTCCAACAACAAAGTCCATAAAGATACGCTCCCATTTCCACTCAGGAATCTCAATCTTCTATAGCAAACCACTAGGTCATTGATGCTCGTACTTTACTTTATAACAATTCAAACACCAAGCTACATATGCAACAATATCCTTCTTCATACTCCTCTACCAATAATGTTGCCGCAAGTCCTGATACATCTTAGTGTCGCCCGAATGAATAGAATAGCAAGAACTATGTGCCTCCTCTAGAATCAACTCACGAAGCCCATCCATATTAGGCACACAAACACGACCTTGTATCCTCAAAACTCCATCATTTCCAACCGTAATCTGCTTGGCATCACTGTGCCGCACAGTTTGGTAAGGAAAAGCGATTGAGAATTATCAAACCGTCCCTCACTTATACGCTCAAACAAGGAAGACCGAGCAACTATACAAGCTAGAACACAGCTGGGCTCAAAAACATCTAATCTCACAAACTGATTGGCCAAAGCCTGAACATCTAATGCAAGAGGTCTCTCACCAACTGGAATATACACAATGCTACCCATCCTAGCTGACATCGAACACCATATTGGCCTTCCCAAGATGATACAAGATGGTGATATCATAGTCTTTCAATAGCTACAACCACCTTATCTACCTCAAATTGAGCTCCTTATGCTTGAAAAAATGCTGCAAACTCTTATGATCCGTAAACACCGCACACGACACACCATATAGATAGTGCCTCCAAATCTTCAGCGCGTGAACAATGGCTGCTAGCTCCAAGTCATGAACTGGATAATATTTCTCGTGAATCTTCAACTGCCGCAAAGCATATGCAATAACCTTGTTATTCTACATCAACATCGCACCAAGTCCAATACGAGATGTGTCGCAATATACTGTATAGGGCCCTGAACCTCCCAGAAACACTAACACCAGTGCCGTAGTCAAAATAGTCTTAAGCTTCTGAAAGCTTACCTTACACTCGTCTGACCATTTGAACGGGGCACCCTTCTAGGTCAACCTGATCATCGGGGATGCTATAGATGAAAACTCATCCACAAATTGATGGTAATAAACTGCCAATCCCAAGAAACTTCAGATCTCTGTAGCTAATGTGGGTCTCGGCCAATCCTTGACCGTCTCATTCTTCTTAAGATCCACCAAAATACCTTCTGCTGAAACAACGTGACCTAAGAAAGAAAATGAACACAATAAAAACTCACATTACGAAAACTTAGCATATAACTAGCTGTCCCTCAGAGTCTGAAGAACGACTCGAAGAAGCTACTCATGCTCCTCTCGGCTATGGAAGTAAATCAAGATATCATCAATGAAAAAATCACGAAAGCATCCACGTAGGTCTTGAACACCCGGTTCATCAAATCCATAAATGATGCTGGGGCATTTGTTAAGCCAAATGACATTACTAGAAACTCATAATGCCCATATCGAGTCGGAAAAGCTGCCTTAGGGACATCGGATGCCCTAATCCTCAACTGATGGTAGCCAAACCTCAAATCAATCTTTGAAAACACCTTGGAACCCTAAAGCTTATCAAAGAAGTCATCAATCATCGGTAATGGGTATTTGTTCTTGATGGTTACTTTGTTCAACTAGTGATAGTCTATGCACATCCTAATCGACCCATACTTCTTCTTTACAAATAATAATGTCTCACCCCAGGAACAGACACTAGGTCTAATAAAGCCCTTATCAAGCAAAACTTGTAACTGCTTCTTCAACTCTGGCGAAGCCATGCGGTACGATAGAATAAAAATGGGTTGAGTGCCCGGAGCCAAATTAATGCAAAAGTCAATATCCCTGTCGGGTGGCATCCCCGGCAGGTATGCAGGAAACACCTTTGGAAACTCCCAAAGGACCGGTATAGAATCCATGGAATAAACCTCCGCACTAGAGTCACGAACATAATCCAAGTAAGACAAACACCTCTTCTCGACCATACGTTGAACCTTCATATAAGAAATAACCCTGCTAGTAGAATAACCAGGAGTCCTTCTCTACTCTAATCGAGGTAACCCCAATAATGCTAAGGTCACGACCTTAGCGTGATAGTCCAATATAGCATGATAAGGTGATAATCATTCTATATCTAAAATAACATCGAAATCAACCATATCGAGAAGTAGGAGATCTACGCTAGTCTCAAGATCCCCAATAATAACCACACACGAGTGATAGACATGATCTACAATAAAAGAATCCCCCACTGGTGTGGACACACACGGGAGAACTCAAAGAATTACGAGGTACAACCAAATATGAAGCAAAATAAGAAGAAATATATGAGTATGTAGACCCTGGATCAAATAGAGCTGAAGCATCTCTACTACAAACCGAAACAGTACCTATGATAACAACATCGGATGCCTTAGCCTCAGGCCTGACTGGGAAAGCATAACATCAGGGCTGGGCCCCACCACTCTAAACCATATCCCTGGGATGGCCTCCCGCTGGCTGGCCTCGACCTCTAATATCCTGACCTCCACCTCTAGCGGGCTGACCCCTACCTCTGGCTCCCTGACCCCTACCTCTAGCTGGCTGAGCAGGCGGTGCCAGGATCATGGCACGAGAACCCTACTACTGTAGCTGAACACCCACTAATCTTGAACAGGTCCTCCAGATATGCCCATATTCACCACACTCGAAACATCCATCATGATACTGCAACTGACAAAGTTGAGATTGACACTGAAGAGCCGGCTTATCACAAAAATAACTCTGAATAGGAGGTGCTATGACAGGAGCTAGCGGGGCACTATAAGCTAGCTGCCCTGAAGGAGGTATATAAGGATCACGACTCTCTGAAGCTCAATAAGATGTCTGAAGTGCTGAATGAAACGGCCTAGGAGGATGGCCCTTACCAAAAGTACCCCTACCTCCAGATGAGGTCCCACTGAATCCACCAGAGTGACAAGGCCTCTTGTAAGACGCCTGACCATACCCCTAAGCTAAAAACATTTAACTCGTCTGGCCACATTGGCTGTATCCTGGAAGGAAATCTCACTCCCTGACTCCTTAGCCATTTGCAAACTGATAAGCTGAGAAAGTCCCTTAGAAAACATCCTCATCCTCTCTCTATCGGTAAGAAGTATAAGAAGAGCATGATGGTCCAAATCAACAAATCAAGTCTTGTACTGAGTGAAGGTAATAAAACCGTGCTGAAGGCGCTCGAACTACCTCCGATAGTCCTCTCTCTGAGTGACAAGAAGATAATTCTCCAAAAATAGATGAGAGAACTGGTCCCAAGTGAGAGCTAGTGACCTAGCTGGTCTGGACAAAGAATAATCCCTCCACTATTTCTTGGCGAAACCTAACAGACGAAAGGCAACAAAGTCGACCCTATTGGTCTCCAATATCCCCATGTTCCGTAATACCTCATGACAACTGTCTAGATAGTCTTGGGAATCCTTTGAAGATGTACTGCCATAGGTAGTGGTGAAAAGCTTGATAAACTTATCCAATCTCCACAAGGCCTCATAAGGCATAGATGATCCATTGTCGGTCTATGCTATAATACCCGATGGAACTACCCCAATTGACTAAGCTACTAAAGTCTGAAACTGGGGAGCCATCTACTCCGGAGTGTGAACAAAGGGAGTTTGTGCTCCTCCTCTAGCCTGAGAGATGGATGGTGCTACAGGGAATGTATCGCCCTTAGTAACACTCTCCATGAGGCCCACTAGACGGACTATAGCATCCTGAAGTACCAGGGTTGTGATGAACCCCTCTGGAACATGAATTGGCCCCGCTGGAACTGTTTGGGCTGGAGCCTCCTAATCAAACTCTACCTGATGCTCCGCCGCTGGAGTTTCTACTCGAGCCCTAGGCTAAGCCCAGCCCCTGCCTCGGCCCATAGCACGACCTCTGCCTCTACCTCAGAGGCGGAGCTAGGTTTATAAGTGTGTGGGTTCTAAATTACAAATACTGTAAAAAACAAGAAAATAGCTAAGTGCTACCAGCAGGATTCGAACCCACGTGCTCTCTGAGAGCACCCAGAACACTCACCATTGAACCCAAACACATTTTGTTACTGGGTTCGGCAGGATATATTTATATATAACGAGTAAATTTTTCAATACAAATACAGGGTCTTAGAAAAAGTCACTGGGTTCGCCCGAACCCGCCCCTTCTTCTGTAGCTCCGCCCCTGCTCTGCCCCTTGTAGAAGCTGCCACCGGGGGCACAAGCTGCTGATCAGCTGATGAAGCAGTACGTGTTCTCGCCATCTGTGAAAGAACAAGAGTAGAGAGTTCAATTAGAATTGGGAAGATCAAATCGCACGACATAGAAGAATAGAAGTGAAATTGTTCCTAACTATGTAGCCTCTAGGGAATAAGTACAGACGTCTCCATACCGATCACTCAGACTCTACTAAGCTTGTTCATGCATTGTGAGACCTAGGCACCCTAGTTCTCTGATACCAACTTGTCACACCCCGAGTTTTTCACCATCGGGACCGTGATAGCGCCTAACATCGCACTCGCTAGACACTCCAACGTTCGAGTTTTATTTGTTTTTTCCTTTATATTTTATAGTTTACAATTAACAAAACTAAATCAAACAGAAATGAATGCAGAAGAACATAATAACTAGTGATCTATATACCATTAACAATACTGAAATGGTTACCATTGTCACACCTCCTTTTTACCCACCGAAGGTAGTGCAAGGGAGTTTTTCAAATTAAAGTAACATTATTCAAAATGGGATTATTTATTCATTTTTGTTCAGAGTCGTCACTTGGAATAGTTTGTTTTCTGGTGTCCCAAGTCACCGGTTTATTTTAAAATCCCAAATCGAGGAAAATTCGACTTTCCTTGTGAAGTCTGTGAACCAGAAATTCTGAATAAGAAATTATGTTAACCCAAGGGAAGGTGTTAGGCACCCATGGATTCTGTGGTTCTAGCACGGTCGCTTAAACTATAATAATTGGCCTATTATCTGATTTTAATACATGATTTAGTCAATGGTTCAATTTTAACTTTATAACCGCTTTTATTTGATTATTTTTAGGAAAGATTCAACATCATCCCAAACACGTCTTGAACCATGTCACATAAATGTACCCGAGGTCTATGATACATTTTATTTAACGTTGTTGAGATTTGGATTTGGATCACATGAAATGCACACCCGAGTTTAGGAAAGTAATTTTTAAATAGCGCGCCTAATGCAGCTACGCGCTTTTGAATTTGCGAGGGCCATGGAAAATTTAACTAAATGGCATGCCTCGATTTATAAGGATTAAAGTTAATTAAGTGAGGGCCATGCATTTTGATATTTTTTTAGCACGACACACCTCGATTTATTTTAAGAGTCTAACTAATTAAAGAAGGCTTCATGAAATTCTAATCCTTTTTAACTCAAGATTCAAACCTATTTATCAACTAATGGGCCTTTTGTTGAATGACCAATTATTTAAAGAGAGGTTGCTTCAAAAACAACAACTAAACAATCCCATTTGTTGCAAAGGTCTTTAGGCTCAAACCCAAAATGAGTCCAAATCTGATTCAGAACCAATGCTGGGGAAATAGGGATTCAAAATCGAATCCCTTAGTATTCGAACTCCACAATCCAAGTTGAGCTTAAATAGATCACCTAAAAACAGACTAGAAATGCTTTGGGGATTACTCATGAAGCCCAATACGCAGGCCTAACTAGCAGAAATGATCATTTGGAGCGACTGGGCCAGTGCTGAAGGCCCAGTCATAATTATTTTAAACTAATTGAGACAAGTTAAATTTTCATGAAAGACTTTAAGATGAAACAAACAACTGGCAGTTTTGCAATTTAAAAAAATGCAGCATACATTTTGACACCATCTCATGAGGAAAATGTAACAACCATTCATACACAACTCCTTGTCATATTGAGGTCTAATACAACTCATAATTTCTAAACCAATTAATTAACACGATTCCAGCTTGTGAGCACGTGATTTTTGCCATACATGAAATACTCCTACAAATTCAAGAAAATAAATTTTTTTTCTTAATTATTTACCGTTTTTAAGGATTTGTTATTTAATTATTTGCATTTCTTGCATGTTTAAATTTTATTTAAATCATAACAAATATTAAAAATATCATGCATTACATTTAGAATTTATTTTTATTTTTAGGATTAATTAATTAATTATTTGTTCTATTAAAAATGAAAATCACAAAAAATGGGTCAATTTCTACATTTTTCCTTTTTATTGATTTTTCTCTTTTTCTCTTTTAATTTAGGATTAAAGTAGCTTTTATAATAGTTTAATTTCACATTTAGATAATTTAGGATTTTTATTTATTTAATTATTAGGTTTGTTTTCAATTAAAAAAAAAAGAAAGAAGAGAGAATTAGAATTAGAATTTGGAAAAAGGGGTTTTCGGAATTGGGCCATTACCCAGTTCGGCCCAAAAGTCCCCCTTTTTATACAATTAACACCTAAAGCCCAAACGTCCCTTACCCACCTTCAGCCCAAATGACCCTATCCGTCGGACCGACCCGCCGGTTCAACCCGCCCCATTTCCTTTTATACATAAGATCTTATATCATTTCCCTCCCCCGTTCTCTAAAAAAAAAAAACCTAACCCTAACCCTAAACAAAAGAAAACAGAGGCGCCCCCTTACACTATTCATCATCTTCCTCATCAACTCGCCCTAACTCGTTCACGAGTTCGCTCATTGGTCCCCCCTCCACGTCACCTTATCCTCAACGGATTTGTGTACGAATTTTCCCTAGAAATTGCACAATTCTCGTACAAGAAGGACGATTGCTGGACTAATGGGGGCCGTGGATTGATGAAAATCGATCTATGCCCTCCATTTATCCCCAAATCGTTCAAAACATCTGAAGGTTTGCGGATATTTGAGGGAATATTCGAGATGCTTCGAGGTCTATATATAGGAGGTGAGTTTTTGTTTGTGATATACATAATATATAGGGAATATACACAGAATATACAGAAATACGAAGATATACAGAGGAAAAATTAGAAGGAAAAATCGAAAAAGGATCTTTAGAAATTCAGTAGTAAAAGTTTTAGGGTTTTCAAGTTTTGGTTCCTTTCTTCTGAGATTTTCTCTTTTCTGGTTCAACAATTTTGTTCAAGAACGAAAAAATACATAGTATGTTCTGGGTTTGATTTTCGATTCGAGTTTTAGTTCATTTCAAAAGAAATCAAAACTACAAATCTCAGAATCTCTTTTTATCCCTGGGTCTCAAGAATGGAAGGGTTTGAATCGATTTCTGGTTCTCAAAAGCTAGGGAGGTGCCGTTGATTCCTGTCGAATTTTTGTTGTTGCTTTTGCGTTTGGCTGGGCTCGATTCATATTTTCTCTGTCGTTATTTGGTTGCTGCAATTTCTCTCAAACATTAGAGATCTGTTCTCTTCTACGCGTTTTGTTGTAACCAGGTATTGCATTTGGCTCAAAAAATGTAAATATTATATTTTTGATAACGAAAATCGCGTGGTTGGATCTCTGTTTAAATTTGCCCAGAAATTCTGTGAGTTGTATGGATATCTACTTAGTTTAAATCGTTGTAACGCTGCTGAAAGTGTTTACTTCTTGTATGGGATTCTTGTTTGGAGTGTTATCTGTTAATTGCTATTGAGATGAGATGGAATCAAGTTGACATTAGCTAAGAATGTAGTAGTATCTATTCAGCCCAGCGAAATTGAGTGTTAAATGGGATATTGTTTTTGTGTGTTATTTTACCAGCAGTTCTATGTGAGAAAAGCTACTAAAGTTAAAAAAAAAAAAAACAGAAGTTAAACAAAAATTAACTGGCATAGTTTGACAGTATGTCAGCTTCCCTTTTGTTTGGATTCATAATCTCAATTGGCATGGTTCTTAATCTCATGTAACTCCATTTATTTGTTTGAATTTTGCATGATGGAAGTGAAAAGTTTGTGAAGGCTACAACAAATGTCCTTAGTTTATTTTTTTTTTTTTTAAAAAAAGCGAACATGTGTTGCTTGCATTGGTTTAACTATAGTTCATTTTTTGGAAAGCTCAAGGAAGTCAGCGTTTAATTTTTTTATTGGTTGATGCTTTTAGTTGTGTTAACTGTGATTTATATAACCTTGTTTCAGTGTGAGCAAATTTGCATCTTTGGAATGCTGATGTTGCGTAATGTTTCATCTTTAAAATAAGATTATTGATTAGGTTGGCATCATAAAGCTATTAGGCTAAAAGTAGTGATTTGTTAACATTCTAGATGTTTTCAAGGGTATTTTTTTTTTTTTTTGTTTAAAACATTGGCATTTCTGTTAAATTATAGCTTGATTCCAAATGAAATTAATGCAGGCTGTAATTGTGTTGATTTGACATAGCCAAAAATGAGATTCTATATCGAGAAGGAATTTAGTAGTAGGCTGAAATTAGTTACAATTCTATGGAGGCAATATTTCTTTTAGTCTTAATAGGTTATAAGAAATGGTCTTCATTGTATGTAGAGCAAATGATATTAGCCAAGGCAAGCCGCTTTGCACAAATACTCACTCATAGGATTTATTTAGTCATGCCTTGTATCTGTATATATATGCATGTCTTGTGATTAGTAAGTGTTCCACTACAAAAGGCTTACCAGATTTCCTTCTACAATGAAATGTCGATTCCATAGTTGATGAAAGGTGAGAAGAGGGACGGAAGATATGGATCAGATACATCAAAAATTGATCCACCTAATGAGCATTAGATCCTTTTATTTGAGTACAACTAATTTGACTGGAAATTTCTAGAAGCTGCAGTTTAAAACTAGTTTAAGGAAATTAAATGATTATGAACTCGTAGTTTGCTTTAGGCTCGATTTAGGCTAGTATTGTGATTATGTATACGTTCGCGTAACATAATTACAAATTTATTTCTTAAAAAAGTCAAGGTATGCGTTTGTGTAACCTCAACCAAAATTTTCTTAACAAAAGTAAACAAAGCGTTATTAATTGTGGACACGCTCGCGTGACATGATTTTAACGCGCCAAAAGAAAAGAGTATATGTACGCGTAACTCAATTCTTTAATTACGAACAATCAAAGTGATTTAAAAGCGGTAAAAGATAATTACACATAGGTCCTAAAATGAGTAGTTGAACAATTTAAGCCAAGTAATAATCACTAAGCGACCGTGCTAGAGCCATGGAACCTGGGAATGCCTAACACCTTCTCCCAGGTTAACAAAATTCCTTATCTAGAATTTCTTGTTCGCTGATTCTTTAAAAATAAAACTTCCTCGATTAGGGATTTAAAATAAATCGATGACTTGGGACACCGTAATTTATTCCAAGTGGCGACTCTGATAAAATAAATAATCCAATTTCGAATAATGTCACTTAAATTGAAAAAACTCCTCTTATATACCGCCCTTTTGGGCGGAGTGTGAAAAAAGGAAGTGTGACACAACTAAAGGGGGATATTTACTAATATGTATTCCAATCAAGTATTTTCATTCCAGACCCACATGTATCCCCTTGACAAGATTCGAATAAAACCCCACAACAGACATTGATTTCAGCAAATTAAACAAACCTGAAATGGGTTTAAATTCTGCTGAAACTTCTACTGCAATAGCCCTGATAGTTCCTTTATACAAACACATACTCAAACTCATTTTAAACTAATTGGCTAGAGTCCATGATTTGTCCAATATCACAAACCAAACTTAAAACAAAAACAGAAAGAATAAACATAAACATAACCAAGAAAGAAAAACTAATTATAGAGTTTGATGATTTTCAAAAATATAAGAAGCAACATTTATAAACTAATATGATACAGATTGCTACTCAATCAAATAAACTCGTGTTCTTCCATTTCACATGTCAAAGAGATGAGGGATACCTGGTAACAATAATAAAACCAACAAAATAAATGAGCTGGGAGTAAACAGAAGCAACAACAATAGTGAACTCAAATAAAGGGGAAACAACAACAGAATCAGCTCGAAAATCAGCAATGGAACAGTGGTGAAACCAGCAACTCAAACCAATTTTGAAAACCCAAATTCAAGGCATTTTCTAACCAGGTGCAAGAGCTTGAAACTTTTTCAGAATTTTAAACTAACAAAGAGGATCGGGAAACTGAAACCAAGTGGAATTTGAGCACTTTTCAGCAAAGAAAGTGCCGAGTTTTTAGTGTTATTTAAGAGTTTTACTCAGTACTCACCTATTTCAATTTTTAGGCTTTCTTAGTCTCTCTAATCTCTGACTTGTGAGTGAAGAAAGAGTGCTTTTGTAGGCAAGATTTTAGGGCAGCGTAGAAAGAATTCAATTTTGCCATTCTATTCTTTTCAAATTCTCATTTTTACTTAGGTACCCTTAGTTTAAAATCAGCCTTTTCAATCTAGTCCCAATCCCAGCTTCTAGAAAGTTTCCTAAGTCTGTTAGAGAGATTCCTTATCTTAAATTTCCTAATTTACCCCTTGGGACCCTGTTAATTACCTCAGAAAGCTCATGAGTCATTTTTGACCCAATGGTTCAAACTCAATCTGGGCTCGCAAGACCCAGGTTTAATCCCTTTTGGGCTTCTGATTTCAGAGAACAAATTCACTTAGCATTCAACAATTACCGGACTAAATGACTTGAAAAATCATAAGAACTCAAAAGGTTTTGGGCTTAAGGGAAAAAATAGAAACATAAAATCAAAATATTTACAAAACCTAAAACCAGAAAAACAAATGCTAATCAAAACAATTCTAAGACTAAAAATGCAAACACGGACGATTTGAAAGAAATGAAAGAACGGGAAACAAAAATAAAAAAAATAAAAGAAAGAACAGAAGAAGATGAGAAGAGAAATAAAATGAAAATTAAATATCAAAAGATAAAAAAAAATACCTAAAAATGGCCAGCATAGTGGAACATGACAAAACCTTCAAGCCTTCAAATTTTCGGCCAAGTTTGACATGAATCGTGTGTTCTTATCAAGAACACACGAATAAGGTCAAACTAAACCTAAATCCTCACTGAAATCTTGATTTTGAGGTTTTTAGGGCTCGGGTCAGATTTAAGATTCAAAGTTTTTCAGAAATATTCGAGGGAAAACAGTAATGGATTTGGTTTGAGGGAGTTATGGAGGTAATATGGTGTTAATTTGGGCCGGTTTAGGAGTGGTGCAGCCACCAGAGAGGGTGGATGTTTTGGGGGCAGCGCTAGAGTTAGGCGAGTGGTCTCTAAAGATAGGATAAAGTGAGAGA
>MU775716.1:0-57884 GCA_026770625.1 Nicotiana glauca | reverse complement strand
GGGGGGGGGGGGGGGGGAGGGGGAGGCCTTATGACGGTTAAATATAAAAATGTGACTCAGTTCCGGACCGTTTGATCAAATGAGATCAACAGTCCTGATCGAAAGCGACTGAAACGAGATCGTTTGGCTGCTAAGCGGGATTTGGACCGGGTTGGGGGCAGATCTGGGCTAGTTTTTTGGCGGGTATTGATATTGAAACAATTGGGCTTGGGGAAAATAATGAATTTGCCCCAAGAATCCGACTCTTTTCCATTCTTTTCCTTTTTTTTATTTCAAAATTCTTTTTCTTTTCAAAATTAAAAATAAAACCTAAATTAATCCCTAAACCAAATTATCCTACTAAATAATAATTACCACAAGTAATTAAATACCAAATTAAAATAAAAATACCAAAATTCAAAATTAAACAATAAAAATGCAAAATAAGTTATTTTTTGGTGATTTTTTCATTTTTGTAAAAATACTAATTTACTAATTAATCTAAAAATATAAAATTACTTCCTTAAAGCAAATACAACATATTTTTTTATTTTTTATGAATTAAATAAAATTAAACATGCACACAAAATGCAAACAATCAGAAAAATTCTACAATAATTCCTAAAATAACAAATAATTGAAAGAAAAAATCTAATTTTTTGAATTCTGTAGGCGTAATTTAAGTGAGGAAAAAATCACGTGCTCACAACTGCTCCTCTTTGCTCGGAGACATGAAGAGTTTTCGGGCAAAGATAAAATGAGTAATTATGAGGGATTTTTGCTCGTTTGGCACTCCATGAGAAGCATTTTTGAAAAGAGTTAGGCCAAACCTTGCTTCAAAGGTTGCCTACATATCCTTGGCTATAAAGGAATCATGGTAGTATGGTTCTAGAAGTTTTGGTAGCTGGGACTACTGGGAAGCTGTGATTTCACTGTTGTTGTTGCTGCTACTGCTTGCTGAACTCCTTATTACACCAAAAAATGGAAAATAAAAAGCTAAACTAGCTAAAACCTATCAACTACGAGTTACAAGATTCCTATCTATAAATATCTTGAAACTTGATCTTGGGTCTTAGTTGGTTCTTGCTGTGGACTCCGATCTGAATCTTGATGCTCGTCAGTTGTAGGTGCCGATTCATTCTTCAGCTTTGGATCAAGGTAGGACATGCGGAGCTTGTGACTTCAATCATATCTTGAGCAGTCTGCATCTTTCTCCGGTTCAACCTTTTTAATTCACTTCTTTTGTTTATTCTAGACTGAGACTCGAGGTCAAACCAGCTCACACACCAAAATAAACAAACAAACAAAATATTCTGCCCCAGTTTTTACTAGGAACATTTCGTGAGTTAATTTTAACTAAAATCTTGATTTTTTATTTTTTTTTGAAAGCGATGAAATAAGAATTGTGTGTCTTTAGAGGAAAGAGATTAGGGAGCGGAGCCCTGTATATAAAATAACCTCAACTAGGGAGTAGATACCCTATGTTGGAAAAAAGGCAACTAGGGAATGGAGGCCCTATGTCTAAAATCTCAACTTAGGGATTGGAGCCCTAATGTTGGCAAAAAGGCGACTAGGGAATAGAGGCCATATGTCTAAAAATCTCAACTTGGGGATTGGAGACCTAATGTTGGCAAAAGGCGGCTAGGGAATGAAAGCCCTATGTCTAAAAATCTCAACTCATGGATTGGAGCACTAATGTTGGGTAAAAAGGCGACTAGGGAATGGAGGCCATATGTCTAAAATCTCAACTCAAGGGCTGTAGCCCTAATTTTGGCAAAAAGGAGATGAGGGAATGGAAGCCCTATGTCTAAAAATCTCAACTCATGGATTGGAGCCCTAATATTGGTAAAAAGGCGACTTGGGAATGGATGCACTATGTCTAAAAATCTCAACTCAGGGATTGGAGCCCTAATGTTGGCAAAATGGCGACTAGGGAATGGAGGCCATATGTCTAAAATCTCAACTCAGGGATTGTAGCCCTAATGTTGGCAGAAAGGCAATAAGGGAATGTAAGCCCTATGTCTAAAAATCTCAACTCAGGGATTGGAGCCCTAATATTAGCAAAAAGGCGACCAGGGAATGAAGGCACTATGTTTAAAAATCAACTCAGGGATATGAGCCCTAATATTGGCAAAAAGGCGACAAGGGAATGGATGCACTATGTCTAAAAATCTCAACTCAGGGGCTGAAGCTCTAATTTTGGAAAAAAGGCGACTAGGGAATGGAGGCCCTATGTATAAAATTCTCAACTCAGGGATAGGAGCCCTAATGTTGGCAAAATGGCGACTAGGGAATGGAGGCCATATGTCTAAAATCTCAACTCAGGGATTGTAGCCCTAATGTTGGCAAAAAGGCAATAAGGGAATGTAAGCCCTATGTCTAAAAATCTCAACTCAGGGATTGGAGCCCTAATATTAGCAAAAAGGCGACTAGGGAATGAAGGCACTATGTCTAAAAATCAACTCAGGGATATGAGCCCTAATATTGGCAAAAAGGCGACAAGGGAATGGATGCACTATGTCTAAAAATCTCAACTCAGGGGTTGAAGCTCTAATTTTGGAAAAAAGGCGACTAGGGAATGGAGGCCCTATATCCAAAAATCTCAACTCAAGTATTGGAGCCCTAATGTTGGCAAAAATAGGCGACTGGGGAATGGATGCCCTATGTCTAAAAATCTCAACTAAGGGATTGGAGCCTTAATCTTGGATAAAGACGACTAGGGAATGGAGGCCCAATGTTTAAACATCTCAACTCAAGGATTGGAGCCCTAATGTTGGCAACAAGGCGGCTAGGGAAAGGAGGCCCTATATCTAAAAATCTCAACTTAGGGATTCCAGACCAAATGTTGGCAAATGGGGAATGTAGGCCCTATGTCTAAAAATCTCAACTCAGGGATTGGAGCCCTACTCTTGGCAAAAGGCGATTGGGGAATGGAGGCCCTTTGTCAAAAAATCTTAACTTAGGGATTGGAGCCCTAATGTTGGCAACACGGCGACTAGGGAATGGAGGCCCTATATCTAAAAATCTCACCTTAGGGATTGGAGCCCTAAAGTTGGCAAAAAAAAAGGCGACTAGGGAATAGAGGCCCTATATCTAAAAATCTCATTTAAGGGATTGGAGCCCTAATATTGGCAAAAAGGCAACTAGGGAATGGAGGCTCTATGTCTAAAATATCAACTTAGTGATTGAAACCCTAATGTTGGCAAGAAAAAGGCGACTAGGGAATTGAGGCCCTATGTCTAAAAATCTCAATTCATGGATTGGAGCCCTAATGTTGGCAAAAAGGCGACGAGTGAATGAAGGCCCTATGTCTAAAAATCACAACTCAGGGATTAGAGCCCTAAAGTTGGCAAAAAAACGATTAGGGAATGGAGGCCCTGTGTCTAAAAATCTCAACTCAGGGATTGGAGCCCTTATGTTGGCAACAAGGCGACTGGGGGATGGAGGCCCTATATCTAAAAATCTCAACTTAGGGATTATAGCCCTAATGTTGGCAAAAATAGGCGACTAGGGAATGGAGGCCCTCTTTCTAAAAATCTCAACTCATGGATTAGAGCCCTACTCTTGGAAAAAGGCGACTAGGGAATGGAGGCCTTATGTCTAAAAATCTCAACTCACGTATTGGAGCCCTAATGTTGGAAACAATGCGACTAGGGAATGAAGGCTCTATATCTAAAAATATCACATTAGGGATTAGAGCCCTAAAGTTGGTAAAAAAAAAAGGCGACTTGGGAATGGAGGCCCTATGTCTAAAAATCTCATTTCAAGTATTGGAGTCCTAATGTTGGCAAAAAGGCAACTAAGGAATGGAGGCCCTATGTCTAAAATGTCAACTTAGGGATTGAAAGCCTAATATTGGAAAAAAGGTGACTATGGAATAGAGGACCTGTGTCTAAAAATCTCAATTCAGGGATTGGAGCCCTAATATTGGATAAAAGGCAACGATTGAATGGAGGCTCTATGTTTAAAAATCTCAACTCAGGGATTGGAGCCCTAATGTTGACAAAAAGACGACCACGGAATGGAGGCCCTATGTCTAAAATCTCAATTCAGGGATTGGAGCCCTAATGTTGGCAAAAGGCGATTAGGGAATGGAGGCCCTATGTTTAAAAATCTCAACTCATGGATTGGAGCTCTAATGTTAGCAAAAAGGCGACTAGTGAATGGAGACCCTATGTCTAAAAATCTAACCTCAAGGATTCGAGCCCTAATGTTGGCAAAAATGCGACTAGGGAATGGAGGCCCTATGTCTAAAAATCTCAACTTAGGGATTGGAGCTCTAATGTTGGCAAAAAAGGCGACTAGTTAATGGAGGCCCTATGTCTAAAAATCTCAACTCAAGGATTGGAGCCTTAATGTTGGCAAAAATAGGCGACTTGGGAATGTAGGCCATATGTCTAAATGGGGGTAGGCCTTATGACGGTTAAATATATAAATGTGACCTAGTTGCGGACCGTTTGATCAAATGAGATCAACGGTCCTGATCGAAAGCGACTGAAACGGGGTCGTTTGGCTGCTAAGCGGGATTTGGACCGGTTTGGGGGCGTATCTAGGCTGGTTTTTGGACGGGTATTGGTATTGAAACAATTGGGCTTGGGGAAAATTATGAATTTGGCCCAAGAATCCGACTCTTTTCCATTCTTTTCCTTTTTCTTTTATTTCAAAATTCTTTTTCTTCTCAAAATTAAAAATAAAACCTAAAATAATCCCTAAACCAAATTATCCTGCTAAATAATAATTACCACAACTAATTAGATACCAAATTAAAATAAAACTACCAAAATTCAAAATTAAACAATAAAAATGCAAAAATAAGTTATTTTTTGGTGATTTTTCCATTTTTGTAAAAACACTAATTTACTAATTAATCTAAAAATATAAAATTAAATCCTAAAAGCAAATAAAACATATTTTTGTATTTTTATGAATTAAATAAAATTAAACATGCACACAAAATGCAAACAATTTGAAAAATTCTACAATAAATCCTAAAATAACAAATAATTAAAAGAAAAAATATAATTTTTTGAATTCTGTAAGCGTAATTTATGTGGGGCAAAAATCACGCGCTCACAACTGCCACTCTTTGCTTGGAGACACGAAGGATTTTCGGGCAAAGATAAAATGAGCAATTATGAGGGATTTTTGCCCATTTGGCACTCCATGAGAAGCATTTTTGAAAAGAGTCTGACTGAATCTTGCTTCAAAGGTTGCCTACATATCCTTGGCTATAAAGTAATCAGGTCAGTATAGATCTAGAAATTTTGTTAGCTAGGACTACTGAGAAGCTGTGATTTCATTGTTGATGCTGCTGGTACTGCTTGCTGAACTCCTTATTTCACCAAAAAATGAAAAATAAAAAGCTAAACTAGTTAAATACTATCAAATACGAGTTACAAGATTTCTATCTATAAATATCTTGAAGCTTGATCATAGGTCTTAGCTAGTTCTTGTTGTGGACTCTGATCTGAATCTTGATGCTCGTCAGCTGTAGGTACTGGTTCTTTCTTCAACTTTTGATTAAGGCGGGACATGCGAAGCTTGTGACTTCAATCATATCTTAAGCAATCTGCATCTTTCTCCGCTTCAACCTTTTTCATTCACTTCTTATGTTCTTTTTCTTCTTTTCTTTATTATGGACTGAGACTCATTCTTTTGGTCATCTCGAATCCTATGCCTCAAGGTCAAACCTGCTCAGACACTAAAACTAACTAACAAACAAAGATTTCTGCCCCAGTTTTCATTAGGAACATTTCATGAGTTAATTTTAGCTAAAATCTTGTATTTTTTAAAGCGATGAAATAAAGAATATGTGTCTTTAGGGGAAATAGATTAGAGAGTGGAGCCCTATATCTAAAATAACCTCAACTAGGTACTAGATACCCTATGTTGGAAAAAAGGTGACTAGGGAATGGAGGCCCTATGTCTAAATTCTCAACTTAGGGATTGGAGCCCTAATGTTGGCAAAAAGGCGACAAGGGAATAGAGGCCATATGTCTAAAAATCTCAACTTAGGCAGTGGAGACCTAATGTTGGCAAAAGGCGGCTAGGAAATGAAGGCCCTATGTCTAAAAATCTCAACTCAGGTATAGGATCCCTAATGTTGGCAAAAAGGCGACTAGGGAATGGAGGACATATCTCTAAAATCTCAACTCAGGGATTGTAGCCCTAATGTTGGCAAAAAGGAGATGAGGGAATGGAAGCCCTATGTCTAAAAATCTCAACTCAGGGATTTGAGCCCTAATATTGGCAAAAGGCCACTAGGGAATGGAGGCACTATGTCTAAAAATCTCAACTCAGGGATTGGAGCCCTAATGTTGGCAAAAAGGCGACAAGGGAATGGAGGCCATATGTCTAAAAATATCAACTCAGGGATTGGAGCTCTAATGTTGGAAAAAAAGACGACTAGGGAATGGAGGCTCTATGTCTAAAAATCTCAACTCAAGGATTGTGAGCCCTAATGTTCGCAAAAATAGGCGACTGGGAATGGAGACCATATGTCTAAAAATCTTAACTTAGGGATTGGAGCCCTAATATTGGCAAAATGCGACTAGGGAATGGAGGCCCTATGTTTAAAAATCTCAACTCAAGGATTGGAGCCCTAATGTTGGCAACAAGGCGACCAGGGAATAGAGGCCATATATCTAAAAATGTCAACTTAGGGATTCGAGCCCAAATGTTGGCAAAAATAGGTGAATAGGGAATGGAGGCCCTATGTCTAAAAATCTCAACTCAGGGATTGGAACCCTATTCTTGGCAAAAGGCGACCAGGGAATAGAGGCCCTATGTCTAAAAATCTCAACTCAGGGATTGGGGCCCTAAAGTTGGCAAAAAGGCGACTAGGGAATGGAGGCCCTATGTCTAAAAATCTCAACTTAGGGATTGGAGCCCTAATGTTGGCAACAATGCGACTAGGGAATGGAGACCCTATATCTAAAAATCTCAATTTAGGGATTGGAGCCCTAATGTTGGCAAAAATAGGTGACTGGGGAATGGAGGCCCTCTGTCAAAAAATCTCAACTCAAGGATTGGAGCTTTAATGTTGGCAAAAATAGGCGGCTGGGGAATGGAGGACCTATGTCTAAAAATGTCAACTCAAGGATTGGAGCACTAATCTTGGCAAAAGGTGACTAGGGAATGGAGGCCCTATGTCTAAGGGGGTAGGCCTTATGACGGTTAAATATATAAATGTGACCTAGTTCCGGACCGTTTGATCAAATGAGATGAACAGTCCTGATCGAAAGCTACTGAAACGTGGTCTTTTGGCTGCTAAGCGGGATTTCGACCGGTTTGGGGGCGGATCAAGGCTGGTTTTGGACGGGTATTGGTATTGAAACAATTGGTCTTGGGGAAAATTATGAATTTGGCCCAAGAATCCGACTCTTTTCCATTCTTTTCCTTTTTCTTTTATTTCAAAATTCTTTTTCTTCTCAAAATTAAAAATAAAACCTAAAGTAATCCCTAAACCAAATTATCCTGCTAAATAATAATTACCACAACTAATTAGATACCAAATTAAAATAAAATTACCAAAATTCAAAATTAAACAATAAAAATGCAAAAATAAGTTATTTTTTGGTGATTTTTCCATTTTTGTAAAAACACTAATTTACTAATTAATCTAAAAATATAAAATTAAATCCTAAAAGCAAATACAATATATTTTTGTATTTTTATGAATTAAATAAAATTAAACATGCACACAAAATGCAAACAATCAGAAAAATTCTACAATAAATCCTAAAATAACAAATAATTAAAAGAAAAAATATAATTTTTTGAATTCTGTAAGCGTAATTTATGTGGGGCAAAAATCACGTGCTCACAACTGCCACTCTTTGCTCGGAGACACGAAGGATTTTCGAGCAAAGATAAAATGAGCAATTATGAGGGATTTTTGCCCATTTGGCACTCCATGAGAAGCATTTTTGAAAAGAGTCTGACTGAATCTTGCTTCAAAGGTTGCCTACATATCCTTGGCTATAAAGTAATCAAGTCAGTATAGATCTAGAAATTTTGTTAGCTAAGACTACTGAGAAGCTGTGATTTCATTGTTGATGCTGCTGGTACTGCTTGCTGAACTCCTTATTACACTAAAAAATGAAAAATAAAAAGCTAAACTAGTTAAAGACTATCAAATACGAGTTACAAGATTCCTATCTATAAATATCTTGAAGCTTGATCATAGGTCTTAGCTAGTTCTTGTTGTGGACTCTAATCTGAATCTTGATGCTCGTCAGCTGTAGGTACTGGTTCTTTCTTCAACTTTGGATTAAGGCGGGACATGCGAAGCTTGTGACTTCAATCATATCTTAAGCAGTCTGCATCTTTCTCCGCTTCAACCTTTTTCATTCACTTCTTTTGTACTTTTTCTTCTTTTATTTACTATGGACTAAGACTAGTTCTTTTGGTCATCTCGAATCCTGTGACTCAAGGTCAAACCGGCTCAGACACCAAAACTAACAAACAAACAAAGATTTCTGCCCCAGTTTTCACTAGGAACATTTCGTGAGTTAATTTTAGCTAAAATCTTGATTTTTTAATTTTTTTTAGAATGATGAAATAAGGAATGTGTGTTTTTAAGGGAAAGAGATTAGAGAGTGGAGCCATATATCTAAAATAACCTCAACTAGGGAGTAGATACCCTATGTTGGAAAAAAGGCGACTAGGGAATGGAGGACCTATGTCTAAAATCTCAACTTAGGGATTGGAACCCTAATGTTGGCAAAAAGGCGACTAAGGAATAGAGGCCATATGTCTAAAAATCTCAACGTAGGGATTGAAGACCTAATGTTAGCAAAAGGCGACTAGGGAATGAAGGCCCTATGTCTAAAAATCTCAACTCACGGATTGGAGCACTAACGTTGGCAAAAAGGCGACTAGGGAATGAAGGTCATATGTCTAAAACCTCTATCCCTAATGTTGGCAAAAAGGCGATGAGGGAATGGAGGCCCTATGTCTAAAAATCTCAACTCAGGGATTGGAGCCCTAATGTTGGCAAAAAGGCGACAAGGGAAATAAGGCCCTATGCCTAAAAATCTCAACTCAGGAATTGGAGCTCTAATGTTGGCAAAAAAGGCGACTAGGGAATGGAGGCCATAGTTCTAAAAATCTCAACTCAATGTTTGGAGCCCTAATGTTGGCAAAAATAGGCTACAGGGGAATGGAGGCCCTATGACTAAAAATCTCATTTCAGGGATTAGAGCACTAATGTTGGCAAAAAGGCAACTAGGGAATGGAGGCCCTATGTCTAAAATATCAACTTAGGGATTGAAACCCTAATATTGGCAAAACAAATGCAACTAGGGAATGGAGGCCCTATGTCTAAAAATCTCAACTCGGGGATTGCAGTCCTAATGTTGGCAAAATGGCGACGAGTGAATGTAGACCCCATGTCTCGAAATCTCAACTCAAGGATTAAAGCCCTAATGCTGGCAAAAAAGCGACTAGGGAATGGAGGTCTTATGTCTAAAAATCTCAACTCAGTGATTGGAGCACTAATTTTGGCAACAAGGCGTCCAGGGAATGGATGCCCTATATCCAAAAATCTCACCTTAGGGATTGGAACCCTAAAGTTGGCAAAAAAAAAAAGGCGACTAGGGAATGGAGGCCCTATGGCTAAAATATCAACTTAGGGATCAGAACCCTAATATTGTCAAAAAATATGCGACTAGGGAATTGAGGCCCTATGTCTAAAAATCTCAACTCGGTGATTGGAGACCTAATGTTGGCAAAATGGCGACGAGTGAATGGAGACCCTATGTCTAGAAATCTCAACTCAGGGATTAAAGCCTTAATACTGGCGAAAACACGACTAGTAAAAGGAGGCCCTATTTCTAAAAATCTCAACCCAAGGATTGGAGCCCTAATGTTGGCAAAATGGCGACTAGGGAATGGAGGCCCTATGTCTAAAAATCTCAACTTATGGATTGGATCTCTAATGTTGGCAAAAGGCGACTAGTTAATGGAGGCCCTATGTTTAAAAATCTCAACTCATGGATTTGAGCCCTCATGTTAGCAAAAAGACGACTAGTGAAATGAGGCCCTATGTCTAAAAATCTCAACTCAAGGATTGGAGCCCTAATTTTGTAAAAAATAGGCGACTGAAGAATGGAGGCCTTGTGTCTAAAATCTCAACTCAAGAATTGGAGCCCTAATCTTTGCAAAAGGCGACTAGGGAATGGAGACCCTATGTCTAAAACTCTCAACTTAGGGATTGGAGCCCTAATGTTGGCAACATGGCGATTAGGGAATGGTGGCCCTATATCTAAAAATCTCAACTTAGGGATTTGAGCCCTAATGTTGGCAAAAATAGGCGACTTGGGAATGGAGGCCCTATGTCTAAAAATCTCAACTCAGGGTGGAACCCTAATCTTGGCATTAGGGAATGGAGGCCCTATGTCTAAAAATCTCAACTTAGGGATTGGAGCCCTAATGTTGGCAAAAATAGGCGATTTGGGAATGAAGGTCCTATGTCTAAAAATCTCAACTCATGGATTGGAGCCCTAATCTCTACAAAAGGCCAATGGGGAATGGAGGCCCTATATCTAAAAACTTCTTCTTAGGGATTGTAGCCCTAAAGTTGGCAAAAAAAGGCGACTAGGGAATGGAGGTCCTATGTCTAAAAATCTCATTTCAGGGATTGGAGCCCCAATGTTGGCAAAAAGGCAACTAGGGAATGAAGGCCCTATGTCTAAAATATCAACTTTGGGATTGAAACCCATATGTTGGAAAAAAAAAAGGCGACTAGGGAATGGAGGCCCTATGTCTAAAAATCTCAACTCAGGGATTGGAGCCCTAATGTTAGCAAAAAGGCGACGAGGGAATGGAAGTCCTATGTCTAAAAATTTTAACTCAGGGATTGGAGCCCTAATGTTAGCAAAAAGACGACTAGGGAATGGAGGCCCTATGTCTAAAATCTCAACTTAGGGATATGAGCTCTAATTTGGTAAAAGGCGACTAGGGAATGGAAGCCCTATGTTTAAAATCTCAACTCATATATTGGAGCCCTAATGTTTGCAAAATGGCGACTTGTTAATGGAGGCCCTATTTCTAAAAATCTCAACTCAGGGATTGGAGCCCTAATGTTGGCAAAAAGGCGACTAGGGAATGGAGGCCCTATTTCTGAAAATCTCAACTTAGGGATTGGAGACCTAATGTTGGTAAAAATGCGACTAGGGAATGGAGACCCTATGTCTAAAATATCAACTCAGGAATTTGAGCCCTAATCTTGGCAAAAGGCGACTAGGGAATGGAGGCCGTATGTCTAAAAATCTCAACTCAAGGATTGGAGCCCTAATGTTGGAAAAAAGGGGACTAGGGAATGAAGGCCCTATATCTAAAAATCCCAACTTAGGGATTAGAGCTCTAATGTTGGCAAAAAAGGTGACTAGGGAATGGGGGCCCTATGTCTAAAAATCTCAACTCAAGGATTGGAGCCCTATTGTTGGCAAAAATATGCGACTGGGGAATGGAGGTCCTATGTTTAAAAATCTCAACTCAGGGATTGGAGCCCTAATCTTGGCAAAAGGCGACTAGGGAATGGAGGCCTTATGTCTAAAAATCTCAATTCAGGGATTGGAGGCCTTATGTCTAAAAATCTCAATTCAGGGATTGGAGTCCTAATGTTGTCAACAAGGCGACTGGAGAATAGAGGCCGTATATCTAAAAATCTCAACTTAGGGATTGGAGCCCTAATGTTGGCAAAAATAGGCGACTTGGGAATGGAGGCCCTATGTCTAAAAATCTCAACTCAGGGATTGGAGCCCTAATCTTGGCAAAAGGTCACTAGGGAATGTAGGCCCTATGTCTAAAATCTCAACTTATGGATTAGAGCCCTAATGTTGGCAAAAATAGGAGATTTGGGAATGGAGGCCCTATGTCTAAAAATGTCAACTTAGGGATTGAAACCATAATGTTGGCAAAACAAAAAAAGCTGACTAGGGAATGGAGGTCCTATGTCTAAAAATATCAACTCAGGGATTGGAGCCCTATTGTTGGCAAAAGGGCGACGAGTGAATGGAGGCCCTATGTCAAAAAATCTCAACTCAGGGATTGGAACCCTAATGTTGGGAAAAGGACGACTACGAAATGGAGACCCTATGTCTAAAATCTAAACTCATGTGTTGGAGCCCTAATGTTGGAAAAATGCGACTAGTGAAATGAGGCCATATATCTAAAAATCTCAACTCAAGGTTGGAGCCCTAATGTTGGCAAAAAGGGGACTAGGGAATGGAGGCCCTATGTCTAAAAATCTCAACTCAGGGATTGGAGCTCTAATGATGGCAAAAAAGGTGACTAGGGAATGGTGGCCCTATATCTAAAAATCTCAACTCAAGGATTGGAGCCCTATTGTTTGCAAAAATAGGCGACTGGGGAATGGAGGTCCTATGTCTAAAAATCTCAACTCAAGGATTGGAGCCCTAATCTTGGTAAAAAGGCGACTAGGGAATGGAGGCCCTATGTCTAAAAATCTCAACTCAGGGATTGGAGCCCTAATGTTGGCAACAAGGCGACTAGGGAATGGAGGCCCTATATCTAAAAATCTCACCTCAAGGATTGGAGCCCTATTGTTGGCAAAAGGGCGATGAGTGAATGGAGACCTTATGTCAAAATATCTCAACCCAGGGATTGGAACCCTAATGTTGGCAAAAAGACGACTACGAAATGGAGGCCCTATGTCTAAAATCTCAATTCAGGTACTGGAGCCCTAATGTTGGAAAAATGCGACTTGTGAAAGGAGGCCCTATGTCTAAAAATCTCAACTCAAGGATTGGAGCCCTAATGTTGGCAAAAAGGGCACTAGGGAATGGAGGCCCTATGTCTAAAACTCTCAACTCAGGGATTGGAGCTCTAATGTTGGCAAAAAAAGTGACTAGGGAATGGAGGCCCTATGTCTAAAAATCTCAACTCAAGGACTGGAGCCCTATTGTTGGCAAAAATAGGCGACTGGGGAATGGAGGTCCTATGTCTAAAAATCTCAACTCAGGGATTGGAGCCCTAATGTTGGCAAATATTGGCGACTTGGGAATGGAGGCCCTATGTCTAAAAATCTCAACTCAAGGACTGGAGCCCTATTGTTGGCAAAAATAGGCGACTGGGGAATGGAGGTCCTATGTCTAAAAATCTCAACTCAGGGATTGGAGCCCTAATCTTAGCAAAAGACGACTAGGGAATGGAGGCTCTATGTCTAAAAATCTCAACTCAGGGATTGGTGCCCTAATGTTGGCAACAAGGCGACTAGGGAGTGGAGGCCCTATATCTAAAAATCTCAACTTAGGGATTGGAGCCCTAATGTTGGCAAATATTGGCGACTTGGGAATGGAGGCCCTATGTCTAAAAATCGCAACTCAGGGATTGGAGCCCTAATCTTGGCAAAAGGCCACTAGGGAATGGAGGACCTATGTCTAAAAATCTCAATTTAGGGATTGGAGCCCTAATGTTGGCAAAAATAGGCGATGTGGGAATGGAGGCCCTATGTCTAAAAATCTCAACTCATGGATTGGACCCCTAATCTCTGCAAAAGGCTACTAGGGAATGGAGGCATTATATCTAAAAACTTCATCTTAGGGATTGGAGCCCTAATGTTGGCAAAAAAAGGCGACTAGGGAATGGAGGCCCTATGTCTAAAAATCTCATTTCAGGGATTGGAGCCCTAATGTTGGCAAAAAGGCAACTAGGGAATGGAGGCCCTATGTTTAAAATATCAACTTAGGAATTGAAACCCATATGTTGGAAAAACAAAAGGCGACTAGTGAATGGAGGCTTTATGTCTAAAAATCTCAACTCTGGTATTGGAGCCCTAATATTAGCAAAAAGGTGACGAGGGAATGGAGGCCCTATGTCTAAAAATCTCAACTCAGGGATTGGAGCCCTAATGTTAGCAAAACGACGACTAGGGAATGGATGCCCTATGTCTAAAGTCTCAACTTAGGGATTGGAGCCCTAATTTTGGTAAAAGGTGACTAGGGAATGGAGGCCCTATGTTTAAAAATCTCAACTCATGGATTGGAGCCCTAATGTTAGCAAAAAGGCAACTAGTGAATGGAGGCCCTATTTCTAAAAATCTCAACTCAGGGATTGTTGCCCTAATGTTGGCAAAAAGGCAACTAGGGAATGAAGGCCCTATGCCTAAAAATCTCAACTTAGGGATTGGAGCCCTAATGTTGGCAAAAAGGCGACTTGGGAATGGAGGCCCAATGTCTAAAATATCAACTAGGGAATGGAGGCCCTATGTTGGCTAAAAAGGCGACTTGGGAATGGAGGCCCTATTTCTAAAAATCTCAACTTAGGTATTGGAGCCCTAGTGTTGGAAAAAAAGGTGACTAGGGAATGGAGGCCCTATGTATAAAAATCTCAACTAGGGAATGGAGGCCCTATGTTGGCAATAGCGTAAAAGATAGAGATTGGGTCTGAAGCTACCATTTTTTGACTTTTCTCCTTATCTCTTTTTTTATATATATTTCAAGGAATGAGTAAATGCGGGAAAAACTTGGAGGGGACTTCCTTTTTTATGGTTTGTTACTGCAAAGCTATTTTTAGCACTCGCGTATTTCTTTTTTCCTTTTGGTTGCACCTTCTTCCTACACGGTCGCTTTGGATTGCACCTATTTCAAATTTTCAAACAAAGAACGACTGTTAGTTTGAAACGTTGGCTGGTTTTGTGGACTTGATTGTTGATGGCAGCCAACTCCATGCTACTAAAAAGTAGGAGAAGAGGGTTGGAATAGATTTTACCCGATATGAGGGTCGGGATCCAATCCTTAGAGAGCTAGAAGGGAGTTCGGGTATCTACTTAGAATAGAATTGCATGTGTGCTCTTAAATGATATTCTCTTCATTTTTGGGTTTTCCAATTATGAACTACTATTATAAAACAACTAATTAAAACTAGACTATGCAACGGGATAATTGCTAAAGTTGTATCTAATGGGAAGAAGGAAACTAGGGTCATGACATCACCTAGGTGGATAATTGACAGGTAGATGTTACTAAGGTTCGATTGACATAATTGGGGCTTATGCTATAACCGTTGTACAATTTTACCCACTCTCACACCTCTCGATAGAGAGTGTGATTTTACCCAATTGACTCTCAAGAGACCAAATGGGTTGGCAAATTAGATCAAGTAACTAGGGTTCAAGTAGGGTGATTACTCTCTCGAGGTTTAACCTGTTAATTGGGACTATCATTTCTCATGAGTCCATCCCAATTCCTTGTTGGGTCAATTTTGGAGACTTCAAATCTCTTTATCAAGAAGAGACAAATCCGCAAAGCACAAATCAGTGTTTGCAACCACCAATTCATAGGTAAAAACATAAAATCAACCCAAATAGCAAACACCCATAGTCAACATAACCTTGATGGCAACACCTATCAATTACCCATACTAGGGTTGAGCCACAACCCTAGCTAATGGGTTTAGCTACTCATGCTTGAACAAGGAAATAAAGAAATAGATGACGAACAAGACATAATAACTAAATGCTAAATTAAATTACAAGAATCTTTTGTTAATTTGAAGCTAAGATGCCAAAAATGTCTAAATAAGGTGTTCTCACGAGCGCATCTCACTTCTGAAGATAACAGATGACCTAAAAATGGTAAAATGTTCTATTTATACTAAGCTGGAAAAACTAGACCAAAATGCCCCTGCGGGGTCAGTGTGGGCCTCAAAAAATGGACCGAAGCCGCACACGGCTCTTGGATTTCAAAACTTGGCTCTCTAAATTTTGGCTCCGCGGACCGCACAGAATGGACCGCGGCCGTAGAGGCAGCTAGCGCGGTCCGCAGAAAGATGACTGTGGACCGCATATGCTTGGACACTGGAAATTTCAACTCTCTGAATATCTACTCCGCGGATCGCGCAAAATGGTCACGTGGGAGTGGAGCCTTCACCGTAGACCCCACAATATGAACGGCGGCCGCATTGCCTAAAGCCTAATTTTGCTAACTCTCTAAATCTACCTAGTGCAGACCGCACAAAGTCGAATGCGACCGCACTAGGTCTTTTTGCCCTCAGTTTGCCTTGTCTTTGATACTTGAGCAGGTTTCACTCCCTATGAGCCAACCTTTGACATTTCATCACTTTATCAATCAAACCTGCAATCAAGCACACTTATGAGCCTTTTGGGACTATTTTGTAACAATTTATAACCAAATCGTAAGCAAGAAGGAGCATAAAACATGACAAAGTCCCTAGTTATCAACTCCCCTAAACTTAAGCTTTTTCTTGTCCTCAAGCAAATAAAATAAGACCCACCCCTTGAGGGAAAATCCAAGTATTTTCGGCTGTCCTAAAGTATCCTCAACAAGCATCAACTAGGACTAACAATTGGCTTTAATACGAATAAATCATTAACAACTTTTTACCCTTGAAAAACCATGAATCAAGTGTGACACAAGAACCCAAGAGTTGACTCATTACATCAAAGAACTTTCTCAATTACTTTGTTCATTGTTGAACCCAAACTCACACATCCTCAACTATCCCTAGGCAAACCTCAGCATTTTAGAGTATTAACACACAAATCAAGTTAATGGGAATTCACTCATCTCTCTCAAGAAAAGGTCACAAGTCCGGCTCTAGGTACCATATGCTTGACCCTCATGTAAGTATCTACTAATGCATGCATCATTCAACTCAAGATCATATAGGGCTTTTGTGGAGTAAATGTGAAGGCTTTTGGGTAAGGGTAGGACATGTTTTTATTCAAGTGGGTTCAATCTTCCCTTAAGCACTTCTTTTGATTCATTTGAAACAATTTTTTTTGACTTTTTGAGTCATTTCACATCTTTTTAAAGGGTTAAAGAGACACATTGTCACTCTTTCTTTTGCGTTTCAAACCATTTCTCCTTTTTCAACTTTCCACGCCTTTCTTTCTTTGCTTTTCTTGAATCACTTTTTATTCTTTTTCACATTGAGCATTCTTTTTGTCTTTTGCTTTTCTTTCTTTTTCATTGCCTTTCCTTTTCTTCACTTTTGTGCCTTTACCACATTGTTGTCATCCTCGTCTCTTCCCCCCCCAAACTTATACTCTTTCCATGTGCTCAAGGAAAGAACGGGTGCCAAGAGAGGGTATATTTTAGAACGGGTATAGGCTTGTAACATGGCTTTTGAAAGAGGAAGGTCTAAGTCTCAAAAGGGTTAACTAGGGATCATATCAGTGGTAGGATATGGAATTGTTCAAAATGTCATTTTGGGTCAAGGAGAGCCTATAATCACTTCTCAAGTCAACTTCCACTTAGGATTTCGCCTCAATAAACATTCAGGGCAAGTTCTAGACCATTGGCTCGGGACTTGGACTCGCTCAATTTCTCACCACACAGCTAGGAGATTTCTTAAGACATCGAGTCATGGGCCCACAACGACCTTAGATACGATTTGAACACAAAACGATCCCAAAAAACCACTTGATGATTGTGAGCACGTGATTTTTGCCCCATATGAGAATTACTCCCAAACAATTCAAAATAAAACAATTTTTGTGTTGTTTGCAATTTTTGTGGATTTTGTGTTATTTTTTTTATTGTTTGCGTTTGTCTGTGCATGTTTATTTTTTTAAATTAATATAAAATACAAAAATATGTCACATTTGCATCTAGGATTCAATTCTACATTTAGGACTAATTAAATTTGTTTTACAAAAATGGAAAAATCACAAAACTACGTACTTTGCATTTTTAGCATTTAATGTCAAATTGTGTGATTCTATTTTTAATTGGTATTTAATTGTGTGTGATAATAGTTAGTAGAAGCTAATTAGTATTTTGGCAAGTTGATTTTGGTTTTACAATTTAAATTAGGATTTTTAGGTTTTTAATTTTTAAGATTAGAAAAGAGACAAATGGAAAAAATGAGATGAAAATCGGACTGGGCCATTGTTATTTTGACCAAAACCAGGCCGAAATTTCCGCCCTTATCCGGTCCAAGTGGTCTGGCATTAACCCCAGCCAAACGACGTCGTTTAAAGCATCCCCATCCAAGCCGTTGATCTGCATTTGATCCAACAGTTACAACTCACCCCCACGCCCCGACCCATTTCCACCTAAGACTGATCCGGTCTCAAAGAAATTGAAATGACGTCGTTCCAATTAATCAGCTGATCTAGGCCGTTGATCTTAATTGATCCAACGGCTAGGATCAAATCCCCCATCCCATATATAACTGCCAAACACACCCAGCCCCCCCCAAGCCAAACCCCCCTCTCTATCATCTCTAACCCTCAGAGACCAAAAATCCCTCCGCCTCACTCCGCCGCTGACCGCTCGTCGGAAATCGCCCACAGCTGCGGTCAGTCACCAATGGCCTCCAGTTTTACACCACTAAACCACCTCAACCTCCTCGTCTTCATGCTATACTCATCTTGCCTCGAATCATCCCAGGCCATCTCAAATCTTCAATCGAAGGTTCGAGCATAACCCTAAAACTACCCAAACAGTCCCAAGTTCACACCCCAGCTCCGCCTGACCTCCCTCGTCCCAAATCACATCCCAATTTTGTTCGAATCCGGCCCAGGTATCTCGAATATCCATTTGAACATAATAACCCTAGTGCCGCCTTAAAAATCCCTGGGGGCGGCGCCAACCCTAAACCGTCCCAAAGTTACATCATTTGACCACCAGACCACCCTCATCCTAAATCTCAAAGCAAAACCCCTCAAACTCCACCGGGTCTTCACGAACATTAGACCTAGGGTCTTGCTGTACAACTTTCCAGGACCATTTTGTTTGAATGGATCTTTAAATGGTGCTACGGGTTTGTTCTGGACAAGGAAAAATACGTAACACCATTCGAAGACCTCATTCGAAGTCGGGCAAGCTTTGACTGTTAAAAATTCAGCTTTGAAGGCAGTAAGTCCCTTATCGATTTTGTGATTTCCTTTGTTCTTTTAAATTTCGGTTCCTTTTAATGGTTAGTCATTCCTGTTTATATTTCTTGTGTTAGTTCGTTTTTGGTTGGTTTGAGCTCTATCCTATTCTTCATCTCTACTTCTGTTATTAAGTGTTCACATGTCAATTTAGCAAAACCAAAGTAGTAAGCTAGTAGTTTAATCGAATTTGGTGTTAATTCTGATCCAAATGATGCATTCCTGGTTTTCCTCTGACAAGAATGATTTGGTAGTTTGAATTATTCAAGTTTTGGTTTGATTCTGCTTTGATTTTTGTGTTCTAAATTGTGCTTAGTTGTTCGTCCATTTAAATTTTAGTTCGTTTGATTCTAGATTCTAGTTGAGTTATTAGCTGATTTTAGTTTTTTCAATAAAAGGTTTCAGTCTTTAGTTTACTGTGATTGCAATTGTGATTATTTCAAATTTAGGTAGAAGGGTAAATAACAGGTACTGTAAGGGGTAATCTGGAAATGGAGCATCAATAATTGAATATAGGGGGATGCTAAATGGTAGGGGGCAATAGCTAGATTAAATTAAAAAGAGCACTAACGAAATGGATAATAAAAATTAAAAGGATAAGTTAATAGTGGTGAAGGCACTAGCTAAGTGGAAAATTAAAAGAACTAAAATATAATTGGTAGTGGCAAATCCACTCAATGGAATGCCTATAAAATGAGGTTGAAACAGATGAGAAAAGCAGGGAATGAAAAAAAATACTCTGAAAATCTGAGAGTTAGAGAGCTAAAAAATATTTAAGGAAAACTGAAAGTTAAGATGGGGGATCAAGCTGAGAGTGAAAAAGGGTCTTCTCTTTCAGCCAGAGAACCACCCCAAACTCTCCCTCTTTAAAATTTTCAGATCTGAAGTAGGAATTCAAACTTCAAAAACCAAAGAAAAACAAACAAAAATCTTCGAAAAAAAAATGCACTGTTACATTGAATTTTAGGCAAAATCATTCAGTACTGTTGATCTTCTGTTTGCTAAAAGTTCTTCTGAAGCTTTACTGTTGTTTCATCGAATGGTTTTGGTTCAATCAAGCTGGTTTTGAGTTGATTTGGTAGATTAATTTGGGATTTGAGTTATTTGCTGAGTTCAGTTTGGTTCAATTTGGTGCTGTGATTGGATTTGTTGCTTCTGTGTGGATTTTCAAAATACATTTGAACTCCTGGACTTACTCTGGCTTGCCTGTGATCATCTCTGTTGCATTGCTGCTGTTAATCTTATTTTCTGTCTCCTATTTGGTTTTCCAGGTACACATCTTGACTTTGATAGCTATGAGATGAAATGTGAAGTGTGAACTTGTAGTTGAAGCATAAAATGCAATTCGATTCAGCTTTGGAGTTGTGCATTTGAATATGTAGTTTGTTAATGATAGTTAGTTATTGCATTTGAATTTGGTCTAGCTGGATGGAAACTGGTCATGTAATAATGAACTGAATGTGTTTTTGTATTATCTGGACTAATAATCATTCTGTTGCAAATGCATGTGAACTATTTCTGTAGTTTTGTGTGTTAATCGTGAGTAAGTTCATGTTAATAATTCAGGTTAAGCTTCAGTTCGTTTTTATCAGGTCATGTTCATAAATACGTTGGAAAGGTAATTCCATGATGAGGCCAGTCTTAAGTAGTTGGATGTCAGTGTAGTTTGTAATCAAATGAAATTGTTAATTAGGATTCTATGTTGATCATAGTTGGAAAGGGAATTTGAGTCAAAATTGCTATAGTTTGTATTAGTGATACTGTAGTTCAAACCTTTGTTTTAATTTCCAGTGCAAGTGTCATTTAGGAATTGAAGTTCAACATGTCAGTATCTATTTGATTTGGGATAAATACGTTTGAATAATCCGTTGGTTTGCTATTCTCAAGACTCGATCCTCTCCTTATACTATCTGAATGAGTTTGCCTGGTTTGGGCTAATTTCAGGTCCAGTGACCATGGCCATATGATACTTAGGCCAACGTGCATAACGCAGCTTGGGCTCTTTGGGCCCAACACTGATTTCATTTCTTAGTTTTGTTGTTTGAACTTAGGCCTGGAATCTACAACACTAATTAATTAGGATTTTCCCCTTTATTTTAGAGACAAAATTAAGTAGATAATTGTAGCTGCTTTTAGGTCGGCTTTAAATTAAAATGAGACGAGCCTCGCTAAAAAAAATGCACAAATTGCGGGGCCCTCATTAAGTGTATATATTCATTACTTAGACTTCGGGATTGGCCGTTTAACAAAATTTCACGGCCTTCCCCAAAATAATAATACGCTAGTCGCTTTAGGCGCGCTTTTAATGTTTTACTTTCTTAAATTCGGGTGCACATTTATGTGACCCAAATCTAAATCTCAATGGAGTCGAGGTATGTCAACAATCACGGGTACATTGGTGTGACGTGGTTCGAGACACATTTTCACGATGTTGTAATTCTCTTTAAAATAATGATAATATTAAAAGCGGTTAAAGGTTAAAATTTGCACATAAGTTAAAGCATGTTATAAAATCAGATAATTAAGCCGAATATAACAGTTGAACGACCGTTCTAGAACCACANAATTAGGATCTTTTTCTTCTTTCATTTTTAAAGACGGACGAAAAAATAGAAAAATATAGTCACTTTAGGGTGATCCTTTTAAAATAAACGAGACGAGCCTCACCAAATAAAACGCACAGATTGCGGGGCCCTCATAAATGTATATTAAAATACTTAGCTTTCGGGACGGGCTGTTTAGGGAATTTCACGGCCTTCCCCAAAATAATAAGGCGTTAATCTCTTTAGGCGCGTCTTTAATAATTTTACCTTCCTAAATTCGGGTGTGCATTTCATGCAACCCAAATCCAAATCCCAAAACGTTGAATAAATTTGTGTCGAGGATCCGGGTGCATTTCATGTGACGTGATCCAAAAATATATTTTAAACGACGTTCAACTCCTTAAAAACAATTAAAAGCAGCCAAAGGTTAAAATTTGCACATAAGTTAAAGCATGTTATAAATCAGATAAATAAGCCAAATATAACAGTTGAGCGACCGTGCTAGAACCACGGAACTCGGGAATGCCTAACACCTTCTCCCGGGTTAAAATAATTCCTTATCCGGATTTCTGGTTCGTAGACTGTAATACAGAGTCAACTTTTTCCTCGATTCGGGATTCAAACCGGTGACTTGGGACATCATAAATCTCTCAAGTGGCGACTCCAACTCTTAATAATAAATCCCATTTCGATTGTCCTTTAATTGGAAAAACTCCCTTTACCATGCCCTCGTGGGGTGCGGTGGCGCAAAAAGGAGGTGTGACAGCTCTGGCGACTCCGCTGGGGATAAAAGTTCCCTCAACTTTTGTTCAGGGTTCAAGAATTCGATCTTGGTATACTTGTGGTATTTAGACTGTATATTATCTGATTTTTTACATGTTTCATGCTATATGTGCTAAATGCTTTATCGTTTTGATATTGTTGAACTATATTATAAATTGTCTTCTTGCGCACCCCCTCTGAGTCTTCTGAATACAACCTTGGGAATCGCAGATACGTACCCCATTCTTTGTTTAGATAAAGCCAGTGGGCCTGGGCTCCCGGTGAAGGATTATCAGTCACCCATATTTAAGAACGGGAAGGGTCCAGTAGTTAAGCCGGAGAAGTATTGCTCCCGGTACGCTACCCTTTCCCAACTCGAGTTGTTCGCTCGTTTTATTGCCAGTCTAGATACGCCTCACACGCTAGGCATTAAACCTAATATAACTTGACTTCATGCCGGATCCCTAGTAGGAACGCTTATTTGCATCATGTTGCATTGGACTTAGGGGACTCAACACAGGGGTTGAGTCTGTCTAGGGCAGGTAACCTGAAATGAAAAAGACCATCCTGCTGCATCTTGTTTGTTTTATGCATTTATTTGCTTTTTAGACTTGCATGCTGACCGGCTTCTGAAAATTGGAAATACTGGAAAATCGTAAAAAGAAAAAGAGAAAAATAGCGGTGTAGAGAGACAACTACTTTTAAAAAAAAACCAACGCCTAGGTAGTGTCAAAACTCTGCCAAAAATTTGAGAAAATAAGGAGAAAGAAAAGTTTTTTTTGAGAAACAAAAGTAAAGAGTCTTGTTTTCAAATTTAGTTTATTTTCCTTACTAAATTTGGCTTGATTCTCACTAGATGTGAGATACGTAGGCAACCTCCATCGGGTGCAGCCCACATATTTCAAAAAAAAAATTTTGCTGTCTTATCCAAAACTCTGTTTGGTGTCATTTCTTTGAGTTAAGATTTGGACCCGACATCATAACTTTATTCATATAGGTGCAATATGGATTCAGTTAGTGGGAGACCTGACAAGAGGCTGAGAGATGAAGAGCACTCGCCGTTTAAAATTGTCGACAAAGTACCCAGGCTATTAGAACGATGGTGGAACAACATGGACGGGTTTGAGCAAGGAAACATCAAAGACCATTTGAAAAACTTGGTAAACATTATGGAAATTGAGCCTAAACGAGAACTCATCGAAGCTTTGGTTCATTTCTGGGACCTAAAAAATAATGTGTTTCGTTTTAATGGGTTTGAAATGACTCCTACTTTGGAGGAATTCGTTGAATATACCGATCTGGGGCGTAAAAGTTGAACAAAGAAACTTTTGGCTCCTAGGGACATTACTGCCACTAAGTTCCTTGAGCAGATGTGGATCAGCAACACCGAGATAGCACATGTGGCGCAAGGGCAGGTCCACCTAGATTTCTTGTATGACAGGTACAAACATGAAGGTGGGTCCTCAAAATATGGTAAGAAGCTAATTAACAAACAACACCAACACACATGGCGAGGCCATGGACGGAAAACATTCATTGTAGCTTTCTTGGGGTACATGGTTTTCCCAAGAGAGGACCGGAAGATCAACATTCGATTATCTGGGATAGTCACAGCCATGATGAAAAGAAATGATTCCTCCATTCTTCCAATGGTGTTAGCAGATATCTTTCGTACCTTGACCAGGTGCTGGGAAGGAAAAGGTTTCTTTGAAGGTTGCAACCTCCTACTCCATATGTGGTTCATGGATCATCTTTTCCGTCATCCTTATCGGGTAGACCACCGTACATGTTGGGGTAATCATGTTCGCCAGTATAATGCTAGATTGAAGAGTGAGATGGAGATCCACATTTTCCCAGAAAGTGTGAATGATTGGAACGAGTATCTTCACTCCTTAACAGATGACCAAATCACATGGAATTATCCTTGGTTCACCGCAGAATATGTCATCTATAAGTCATCTTGCCATCCGTTTCTAATCTTGATGGGGCTTCAAGGTTATCAACCATATGTTCCCATGAGAGTTCTACGTCAATTGGGTCACAAACAAATAGTGCCCCTGGTAGAGACTATGGAAAATTTTATCTGGGAAGCAACATCGGAGGATCCCATTCGTGAAGATTATGCTCAACATGTTTGGAATGGCACTAAGATACTCGACCGTGCCACCATGGTGGCAGATCGAGAAAGGGGTGAGTTGAATCCTTCTTATCTTGAGTGGTTCTATAATCAAGAAGCTCTCACAAATAGACCAGGGACACTTGTAAAGAGCACCGTAGAGTGGGAGGCTGAGATTCGAAACAGAGTTGGGCTGGCTGCGGAAGAGATGAAAAAAAGGTTACGAATCTGATTTTGGAGCACTACAAGAAGAGCTCGGCATCGTTAAAGTAGACAGGGATCTGCTTATGATGCTTTCAAGAAAGAGAAAGCTCAGTGGGCACGAGAGAGGCAAGCACTCAAATCCCAAATTCGAAAAAAGAACATAATCACAACCGCTCAACAACAGGAAGAGAGAGAAGCCCAGTTCAGGGTAGTCCGTGATCATGAGCGCATGAGTTACGCTCCACTAATCAAGGGTTTAAGGGATCAGTTAAAGGGAGTTGAATCAAGCAAGGAGATCCAGATTGCGGAGTTTGAAGTAGAAAGACATTACTACCAGAGTATGATCAATCGGTTGGAGGGGGAGTCGTTAGAAGTTCGGCGCCAGAAAGATATGGCCTTGGACCGCGATCGTGATGCGTTGGATTTAGCTGAGACCCATGGTCAGCAAAATCAAGAGTTGCCTATGGTTCAGGAATACGTTAAGGGAAAGATCCTCGAAGTAGCCACCTACACCTCAAGAGCATTCAAGAGTTGTTAGGGAATGACACCCAAACGGCTTGCAGAAGTATCATTGAGCTTTGCTCGTCATATATCTGCGGATTTGGAGAGGATATACCGCAATGTTGGGGGTCAGCCACAGGAACAAGAGCCTTGATTACAGTAATGCTAGTAGATTCTACTACAGAGATCAAAGTCATCTTCTAGTTATCAGTACTTTTCATTATGCTTTTTGTTATCTGTAAGAGTCTATTGGTGTTTGGAGTTTTGTTGTTTTTCCTTTTATCCTAAAAGTCTGTTTGAGTCAGTTTGGTTTTATTTATCCTTATGCAATCTTGCTTTTCAAGTCTTGTACCAAAAAGAAAATTGAAAATCAATGAAAATATTTTTTTAGAAAAATTCTAAAGTGAACCAAAAAGTGAAAAATTCATGGGCTAGAACTACGCTCGACATGCTCATGATACGTAGGCAATCCACATAAGATTTGACCACCTTAAAACAAGGAAAAGAAAAAAAAAGGAAAGAAAATGAGAATAAAAGAAATTTGGGAGGCGCCTAAAGAGGGGCACAACTATTAAAAGCCGGAATGACGCATGCAATCGAAGCGAATGTCATGATAGAAATGGTTAAACTGCCTAGGTGCATTGCATCTCAACGTGCGATTGCCTATTTGTTAAACTCTGAAAACTAACAAGTTTGTTGATATCCAGAAATTTCAAGCAGTTAGTTTAAGCGTACTGGCACAACACCACTATCAGACCAGATCTAAGGGACCGATACAGGAAATAATGTCTAGTCCTGATAGAGAAGGAAATCTTGAAGTAGAAGAGGTAGATGTACAAGCAATGAAAGACGAAGTGTACAAATTAAAGCAACAGATGGCTGAGATGTACCAGGCTTGGACAAGCAGTCAGCCAGCACCACCCTATCCTGTTAACCCAACTTTTCTCCCGACACTCGCCCAATCTCCGGAACGACTTGTTTCAGACTCATCAATCAACTTTCCTACATATCAACAGCACCAGACAACCACCTCCCGGACACCCCAAATTCCAAAAACAAACCCATACCCTCCACCACCAATTACCCCTGTTTTTATGGCACCCCCACCGGCCACACTTCACAGATTTTCCAACAAACCTATATTCCAAACTCAGGATCATTAGTATTATCCTCCTGAACCCACTTTGAAAGCATCTGAACCTTACCCGTTCCCTCTTCAGCTCGACAACCCGGAAGCGCCCGAAAAATAGAACAAGAATCCAAAGCAGGAAGAAATGGCCCAGAAAGTAAAAAGCCTAGAGCAATATTTCTGAAATATGCAGGGTCTAGGTGGCCAAGTCAGCGTGGCATATAAGGATTTATGCATGTTTCCAGATGTTCAGTTGCTAGCTGGGTTCAAGATGCCTAAATTCAATCTATATGACGGGCATGGTGATCCAGTGGCACATTTGCGAGGGTTTTGCAGTAAAATGAGAGGGGCAGGCAGAAATGATGAGCTGCTGATGGCGTACTTCAGCAAGAGTTTGAGCGGGTCTGCATTGGAGTGGTACACACGTCAAGACCATGGTAGATGGTACACCTGGGATGACCTGGCGCAGGCATTTGCTGGTCACTTCCAATATAATCTTGAGTTAGTCCCTGACCGTCTCACATTGTTAAAAATTGAGAAAAAGCCCAGAGAGAGCTTCAGGGAGTACGGATTCCGTTGGAGGGAGCAGGCAGCGAGAGTCAATCCCCCGATGAAGGAAAGTGAAATGGTGGATTACTTTTTGCAGACTTTGGAGCCAACTTACTTTGGTCACCTGGTGACATCGGTTGGAAAATCTTTCAATGAGGTCGTAAAAATGGGTGGCATGATTGAAGAAGGACTCAAGTCCAATAAGATAATGAGTTATTCAGCAATCAAGGCCACCACTCAGGCTATCCAGAGCGGCACAGGAGGTGTGCTCAGGAAGAAAAAGAGGGAAGATGTCGCAACAATTGAATCCCGAGCTTGGTATGGATCGAGAGGTTCACCTTACCACTACAATCAACCTCAACCCCAAACCTATCACCGAGCTCCATATAATCCACCTCAATATTATCATCCGCACAATGTTCGACCATATTTCAAACCACCAGGTCACTCCCTATGGCGAGCACCATCACCACATTATCAAGCACCCAACAAGCTTAGAAAACTGGGACATGGAGGAGAACAAAGGCAAAAAAATAGTTTTACGCCAATTGGGGAGTCCTACACAAGCCTATTTGAAAAGGTAAAGCATTCTGGCTTGATTGAGCCGCTCCTTGGCTATACTCCAGACCCATATGCAAAAGGCTTTGACCCTACTATGCGATTCATGTACCACTCTAATGTACAGGGGCATAACATTGAAGATTGTCGCTCTTTGAAAAAGGAAATAGAAAGAATGATTCAAGAAGGGGTAATTGTAGTCAATGACAATGACAAAGGGCATGCAAATCCTATTGGAAACTCGGTGGGTAAAGTTGGTAATGAACTTGGCAACGTTGATGCGGAACTCAATGGCTAAAATGCCGTGCTTGGTAATTGAGAAGGTTCTCCATTCCTTGGTCAACCAGGGTGGAGTTTTTGGTGGTTCATTTTGTGGTCATTTCTGTTGTCCAGGTTATTTCAGGGTTGTAATCTGGATATTGTCTTGTAAATCAAACCCTTCTATCATTTTATTTTGTCCAAGTTTCCTTTGGTCATATTAACTCGTTTAGTGCTGTCTAGGTTTGTTCTAAGGGTTGTATCCCAGTTTATTGTGCTTGTTTTGTTGTACAAACTCTTTCCCTGTCTGTCTAATGCGATTCTCAGTTTTCTGTTATTTCCCGACATTTTCTTTTGTTTGGTACTCTCCTTTTTATAGTTCTTTTCCTGCCGATTCTAGTGACATGACATGCGCGCACAGTTTAGGCCTAATCTCAAAAGTTAATCATAAAACTATGGGAAGATGATTGGGACTCTTAAGGGAAAATAAGAATAGTTGAGATCATTTGAAGCCCAAACCATAGGGAACCATGGGCAGATAAAACATAAAGAAACTATAAACGCAAATCGTCCAAATTGGCAAGGATCGTTCGTAATAATGAGAATGGGAGTATTGTCCAAAAGCGCTGTAAAATTAACAAATGAAAAGGCGAATATGTAGATATGGTTATCAAGTTTAGCACAATCAGAAGATGTTGCGAATGTTTAATTTGGTTGTTTGCACTTGGCATGTTTTGAAGATTGGAATGATGAAGACATTTTGTTCTGCTATCTAAACACTTTATCCTTCGTTAAACCATTTGAGCCTTATTTTTTTTCTTTCATACCCCTCTTTCGGAATCAGTAGCAAAAAGTAGAAACACAAACATGGAAAATAAAGAAAAAGAAAGAAAATAAAGAAAAGAAAGAAAAAAGAAACAGCAAAAGAGAAGAAAGAGATAAAGAAAAGAAAAAAGAAAAAGAAAAATAATAAGTGGAAAGGAAAAATTAGAACAACGAGGAAGAGAGAACTACGTTTGACCTGATTCCTCAAAGAGGATACGTAGGCGCCTCACGGCTCAGTCATAGGAGAACAAAAGTCAAAAGATCCCCAAGAAAGAAACTGGGGTAGAAGTTGTGGTTGTTGTAAAGAAATCTGATGCCGAAAGTTGTAATTTTGAACCCATGATGAATTGTTTTGAGCCTTAAATACCCTTTCTTTCTAAACCTATCCAAAAACCCACATTACATTCCAAAGAAAGACCTTCTGATCAGTCTTCAAGAGATTCCAAGTTCGAATAGGCAAAGGTAATTCGTGTCAGGGAAAACACTTTGGTTCAAGCAGGAAAATAAAAAAAATGAGAGAGTCTTATTGGTGAAAACCTTCACAGACACCTTGAGGCGACGGTAAGTCGAGAGAAAGGAAAATGAGAGAGGCTTGATGGTGAAAACCCTTCGGGCACTACAAGTCGAATAAGGAAATGTGAACCAGATTGGACAATAGGAGCACTAAAGCCTAGTTTCATGGCGGAAAAGTACAACAAGAGTTGAACATCAGATTTGCTTGATAGAATAGGCCACAGGTGCATGTCATGGTCATTAGTGTCGGCAGTCACATTCGATAGGTTTCTACTTTGTAGTTTTCTTATTAGGAATCATCTCTTTCCTTTACTCTGTTCCTTTTGTTTTGTTTATTTCATCTCCCTGAGTCTATTTGGTCAAAACAAGTGAGAAATGACTTCAAAATTTGCCACCAGCTTTCCAATTGCACAAAACGGGATTTGGTTAGCACATCTAAGCGTCATAAGACCGGAAAGAACAACAAGCACATTAAGCTGGTATCAATCAACATGCTCTGGGGTTCATGTGAGACACAAATATGACAAAAAAAGAGGGTAATCAATAAATAGGCAAGATGGTCGAATGGAAATCAGCTATCATGGGAGATATATGGGGTCAGATAAGGAGACTAGAAAAGAAAAAGTTAGGAATCCTGCAGCTAAGGATCAGTTAGAAGGATTGAAATGTTCAATCAAGTTCAAAACAGTTAGACGAAGCAGAGCATGGAAAGGAGAAAACCATCCCCAGCAAGAGGGGCAAACCAACCACCATATTTAAACTCACAAGTTTTCTTTGTTTGAAACAGGGATGAAAGCTATATTCATATCAAAGCATTTGAAGATGAAAAGTTTTAGGTGTAATGCGCCAATTCTGCTTACGCAAAGGCTATTTAGAAGATCACACATCATCCATAGGAGACGCACTTCCTAAGTTATGATTCATCCATAAGGAGACGCACTTCCTAAGTTGAGTTTCACCCCTAGGAGACGCACTTCCTAGTTTACGTTTTTCAAGTCATATTTTGTTATAGGAGACGCATTTCCTAAGTTTATTTTCATTAATAGGAGACGCACTTCCGAAGTTTATTTTCATTCATAGGAGACGCACTTCCTAAGTTTATTTTCACCCATAGGAGACGCATTTCCTAAATTAAGATATCATTCATAGGAGACGCACTTCCTAGTTTGAGTCATTCAGATTTCATTCATAAGAGACGCACTTTCTAAATTAAGATTTCATGCATAGGAGACACACTTCCTAAATTAAGATTTCATGCATAGGAGACGCACTTCCTAAATTAAGATTTCATGCATAGGAGACGCACTTCCTAAATTAAGATTTCATGCATAGGAGACGCACTTCCTAAATTAAGATTTCATGCATAGGAGACGCACTTCCTAAATTAAGATTTCATGCATAGGAGACGCACTTCCTAAATAAAGATTTCATGTATAGGAGACGCACTTCCTAAATTGATATTTCATGCATAGACGCACTTCCTAAATTAAGATTTCATGCATAGGAGACGCACTTCCTAAATTAAGATTTCATGCATAGGAGACGCATTTCCTAAGTTTATTTTCACCCATAGGAGACACACTTCCTAAATTAATAGTTCATGCATAGGAGACTCACTTCCTAAATTAATATATATCATTCATAGGAGACGCACTTCCTAGTTTGAGTCATTGAGATTTTACACATAGGAGACGCACTTCCTAAATTAATAGTTCATGCATAGGAGACACACTTCCTAAATTAAGATATCATTCATAGGAGACGCATTTTCTAGTTTGAGTCATTGAAATTTTACACATAGGAGACGCACTTTCTAAATTGATAGTTCATTTATAGGAGACGCACTTCCCAATTTGGTTCATTCAGGTTTTATTTTAGCAAACCATTTGCTAGTCAAAATTTCTTGGTTTTACTCGTAGGATACACACATCCTAGTCTACTCTTTAGTTTACTCTCATCATCGCATCAGTAGTGTAAGTGGTCTATGACTTTGCTAACAATTCACAAATCTGGCCGGTGCAAACCGGGGCAGAAAATTTCGTGTATTTTGTTTGTTTTGATTGCATGTACCCACCTGGAAAATAAGGGAACACAGAAAGTTCAGCAATCGGGTATCCACCTGAGGAAAAGAGAGGAATACATTTTAAGTTGAAGGTTGAAGTCGGGAGCCCGCTCGTATAACAGAGGAATACATTTTAAGTTGAAGGTTGAAGTCGGGAGCCCGCCCGTATAACAGAGGAATACATTCCAAGTTGCAAATTGAAGTCGGGAGCCCGCCCTTATAACAGAGGAATACATTTTAAGTTGAAGACTGAAGTCGGGAGCCCGCCCGTATAATAGAGGAATACATTTTGAGTTGAAGGTTGAAGTCGGGAGCCCGCTCGTATAACGGAGGAATATATTCAAGTGTTGAAATGAGTAAAGCAGAGGATTACAGCAATATCCCCAGTATAAATTCAAATCCAGAAATCAAAAGAAAGGTAACAATGGTCAGAAGAAGGCAGTTCAAGCTTCGAAAGGAAAATAGTTCAAAGAAGGAAATAAGCAGTTCAAATTCGGCAATCAAAGAGAGGCCGACAAGTCAAGACAGAAATAAAGAAACATCAGAGGAAGCAAGCCAACAAGAAAGCAAGGCGACAAGAGCAAGCCTGAAAATTTAGATAAGATTTTGTGACTCGTAGACTAGTTTAGTCAAGCTTCTTATTTTCTATTTAGCATAGTGTAATAAGGAGGTTGGCAAGCAGTAGCAGCAGTAAATAGTGAAATCACAGCTTCATGGTATTCCCAGCTACCAAAACTTCCCGAACTACATTGACCTGATTCCCTTTTTTCCAGGGATATGTAGGAGACCTTTTGAAGCGAAGGTTCGGTCAAATCTTTTCAAAATGCTTCACACGGAGTATTCAAACGGGAAAAAATCGCTCGTATCCGCTCACTTTATCTTTGCACGAAAACTCTTCGTGTTTACGGGCAAAGAGGGGCAGCTGTGAGCACGTGATTTTTGCCCCATATGAGAATTACTCCCAAAAAATTCAAAATAAAATAATTTTTGTGTTGTTTGCAATTTTTTTAGATTTTGTGTTATTTTTTTATTGTTTGCGTTTGTCTGTGCATGTCTATTTGTTTAAATTAATATAAAATACAAAAATATATCGCATTTGCATCTAGGATTCAATTCTACATTTAGGAGTAATTAAGTTTGTTTTACAAAAATGGAAAAATCACAAAAATATGTACTTTGCATTTTTAGCATTTAATGTCAAATTGTGTGATTTTATTTTTAATTGGTATTTAATTGTGTGTGATAATAGTTATTAGAAGCTAATTAGTATTTTGGCAAGTTGATTTTGGTTTTATAATTTAAATTAGTATTTTTAGGTTTTTAATTTTTAAGATCAGAAAAGAGACAAATGGAAAAAATGAGATGAAAATCGGACTGGGCCATTGTTATTTTGACCAAAACCAGGCCCAAATTGCCGCCCTTATCCGGTCCAAATGGTCTGGCATTAAGCCCAGCCAAACGACGCCGTTTAAAGCATCCCCATCCAAGCCGTTGATCTGCATTTGATCCAACGGTTACAACTCACCCCCACGCCCCGACCCATTTCCACCTAAGACCGATACGGTCTCAAAGAAATTGAAACGACATCGTTCCAATTAATCAACTGATCCAGGCTGTTGATCTTAATTGATCCAACGGCCAGGATGAAATCCCCCATCCCGTATATAACTGCCAAACACACCCAGCCCCCCAAGCCAAACCCCCCTCTCTATCGTCTCTAACCCTCAGAGACCAAAAATCCCTCCGCCTCACTCTGCCACTGACCGCTCGCCGGAAATCGCCCACGGTGGCGGTCAGTCACCAATGGCCTCCAGTTTTACACCACTGAATCACTTCAACCTCCTCGTCTTCATGCTACACTCATCTTGCCTCGAATCATCCCAGACCATCTCGAATCTTTAATTGAAGGTTCGAGCAAAACCCTAAAACTACCCAACCAGTCCCAAGTTCACACCCCCAGCTCCGCCTGACCTCCCTCGTCCCAAATCACATCCCAGTTTTGTTCGAATCCGGCCCAGGTATCTCGAATATCCATTTGAACATAATAACCCTAGCGCCGCGCTAAAAATCCCTGGTGGCGGCGCCAACCCTAAACCATCCCAAAGTTACATCATTTGACCACCAGACCACCTTCATGCTAAATCTCAAAGCAAAACCCCTCAAACTCCACCGGGTCTTCACGAACATTAAACCTAGGGTCCTGCTGTACAACTTTCCAGGACCAGTTTGTTTGAATGGATCTTTAAATGGTGCTACGGGTTTGTTCTGGACAAGGAAAAATACGTAACACCATTTGAAGACCTCATTCGAAGTCGGGCAAGCTTTGACTGTTAAAAATTGAGCTTTGAAGGAAGTAAGTCCCTTATCGATTTTGTGATTTCCTTTGTTCTTTTAAATTTCGGTTCCTTTTAATGGTTAGTCAATCCTGTTTCTATTTCTTGTGTTAGTCCGTTTTTGGTTGGTTTGAGCTCTATCTGATTCTTCATCTATACTTCTGTTATTAAGTGTTCACATGTCAATTTAGCAAAACCAAAGCAGTAAGCTAGTAGTTTAATCGAATTTGGTGTTAATTCTAATCCAAATGATGCATGCCTGGTTGTCCTCTAACAAGAATGATTTGTTAGTTTGAATTATTCATGTTTTAGTTTGATTCTGTTCTGATTTTTGTGTTCTAAATTATGCTTAGTTCTTCGTCCATTTAGATTTTAGTTCGTTTGATTCTGGATTCTAGTTGAGTTATTAGCTGATTTTGGTTTTCAATAAAAGGTTTCAGTCCTTAGTTTACTGTGATTGCAATTGTGATAATTTTGAATTTAGCCAGAAGGGTAAATAACAGGTACTGTAAGGGGTAATCTGGAAATGGAGCATCAATAATTGAATATAGGGGGCTGCTAAATGGTAGGGGCAATAGCTGAATTAAATTAAAAAGAGCACTAACTAAGTGGATAATAAAAATTGAAAGGATAAGTTAATAGTGGTGAAGGCACTAGCTAAGTTGAAAATTAAAAGAACTAAAATATAATTGGTAGTGGCAAATCCACTCAATGAAATGCCTATAAAATGAGGCTGAAACAGATGAGAAAAGCAAGGAATGAAAAAAAAATACTCTGAAAATCTGAGAGTTAGAGAGCTAAAATACATTTAAGGAAAACTGAAAGTTAAGAAGGGGGATCAGGCTGAGAGTGAAAAAGGGTCTTCTCTTTCAGCCAGAGAACCACCCCAAACTCTCCCTCTTTAAATTTTTCAGATCTGAAGTAGGAATTCAAACTTCAAAAACCAAAGAAAAACAAACAAAAATCTTCGAAAAAATGCACTATTACACTGAATTTTAGGCAAAATCATTCAGTACTGTTGCTCTTCTGTTTGCTAAAAGTTCTTCTGAAGCTTTACTGTTGTTTCATCGAATGGTTTTGGTTAAATCAAGCTGGTTTTGAGTTGATTTGGTAGATTAATCTGGGATTTGAGTTATTTGCTGAGTTCAGTTTGGTTCAATTTGGTGTTGTCATTGGATTTGTTGCTTCTGTGTGGATTATCAAAATACATTTGAACTCCTGGACTTACTCTGGCCTGCCAGTGATCATCTCTGTTGCATTACTGCCGTTAATCTCATTTTTTGTCTCCTATTTTATTTTCCAGGTACACAGCTTGACTTTGATAGCTATGAGATGAAATGTGAAGTGTGAACTTGTAATTGAAGCATGAAATGCAATTCGATTCAGCTTTGGAGCTGTGCATTTGAATATGTAGTTTGTTAATGATAGTTAGTTTTTACATTTGAATTTGATCTAGCTGGATGGAAACTGGTCATGTAATAACGAACTGAAATTGTTTTTGTATTATCTGGACTAATAATCATTCTGTTGCAAATGCATGTGAATTGTTTCTTTAGTTTTGAGTGTTAATCGTGAGTAACTTCGTGTTAATAATTCAGGTTAAGCTTCAGTTCATTTTTATCAGGCCGTGTTCATAAATATGTTCGAAAGGTAATTCCATGTTGAGGCCAATCTTAAGTAGTTGGATGTCAGTGTAGTTTGTAATAAAATGGAATTGTTAATTAGGATTCTATGTTGATCATAGTTGGAAAGGGAATTTGAGTCAAAATTGCTATAGTTTGTATTAGTGATACTGTAGTTCAAACCTTTATTTTAATTTCCAGCGCAAATGTCATTTAGGAATTGAAGTTCAACATGTCAGTATCTATTTGATTTGGGATAAATACGTTTGAATAATCCGTTGGTTTGCTATTCTCAAGACTCGATCCTCTCCTTACACTATCTGATTGAGTTTGCCTGGTTTGGGCTAATTTCAGGTCCAGTGACCATGGCCATATGATACTTAGGCCATCGTGCATAACGCAGCTTGGGCTCTTTGGGCCCAACACTGATTTCTTTTCTTAGTTTTGTTGTTTGAACTTAGGCTTGGAATCTACAACACTAATTAATTAGGATTTTTCCCTTTATTTTAGAGAAAAAAATTAAGTAGATAATTGTAGTTGCTTTTAGGTCGTCTTTAAAATAAAATGAGACGAGCCTCGCTAAACAAAACACACAAATTGCGGGGCCCTCATTAAGTGTATATATTCATAACTTAGATTTCGGGATGGGCCGTTTAACAAAATTTCACGGCCTTCCCCAAAATAATAATACGCTAGTCGCTTTATGCGCGCTTTTAATAATTTACTTTCTTAAATTCAGATGCACATTTATGTGACCCAAATCCAAATCTCAACGGAGTCGAGGTGTGTCAACAATCACGGGTACATTGATGTGACGTGGTTCGAGATACATTTTCACGACATTGTAATTCTCTTTAAAATAATGATAATATTAAAAGCGGTTAAAGGTTAAAATTTGCACATAAGTTAAAGCATTTTATAAAATCAGATAATTAAGCCGAATATAACAGTTGAGCGACCGTGCTAGAACCACGGAACTTGGAATGCCTAACACCTTCTCCCGGGTTAACATAATTCCTTATCCGGATTTCTGGTTCGTAGACTGTAATACAGAGTCAACTTTTTCCTCGATTCGGGATTCAAACCGGTGACTTCGGACACCACAAATCTCTCAAGTGGCGACTCCAACTCTTAATAATAAATCCCATTTTGATTGTCCTTTAATTGGAAAAACTCCCTTTACCACGCCCTCACGGGGTGCGGTGGCGCAAAAAGGAGGTGCGACAATGATTATCGGTCAATGCAAGAGTCTCAAGGCCACGACTTTCACCATCCTAAACACAACATTTTGTCTTTTACCATTGGATCAAAGGCAAACGTGCTAGGCTCAAGTGAAGCTTTTCTTGAGGTACCCTTAACTATAAACTACCAAAAAACAAAAGAAAACAAAAACAGACTCAAACCCTTAAGAAGGTTGTCACGCCATCTATAATTGGGAAGAACCACCCAGTTCACACAATACTCCACCCTTGGAAAGCACCGTGACATTAATAAAACCAAGGGCTTATTGAAAGCGCCAAAAATGAAACAAAAGGCTACGAGCCAATCTATGAAGCTAAAAATTAAAAAAATTTATGACAATAGAGAATAGAATGAATATTTACAATAGGGGATTAGAATATACAACGAGCAATGAATATATACAATAATGTAACTTTATATACAGACCAAAGGAAAGATGAAAAGTACGATAAAAGTATCTAAATGTAAGATTATATACAGACCAGGTGAAAATAAAAGAAAGCATAAACTAAATCAGTATATATATACCTGGGACTGGACCTGGACCGACTGTAGATCTGGTACATCCTATGGCTGACTGGAGGAAACTTCCGGTGGGTCTGCCAACAAGATAATGGCATCATCTGCTCTCGGGATAGTCCTCTTCCTCTTAAGAGGCCTCTGTGTCTGCTCTGGAACTGTGGCTGCTACTAGGACTGCTACTGAAGCTGGGTCCTCAAATAATAAATCTAAAGGCAGATGGTCTGCCTTTAGTCTCTCTACATCCGACCTTAGCTCCTTCACGGACTCCCTAGAAGCCTATGTCATGCGCAGATTCTTGTGCTCTTTGGCAAGCTCTTTTAGAGCCTTGCCATGTGAAGCCACTTCCTTCACCAACTCGGCCTGTGTGCTGAGGATCTTCTCCTGGTTGTCAAGTAACTTCTTTAAAGCATCCTCTATAGACTGTGGGACCTGAACTGGCGGAGGAGCCAACTAAGCTGCAATGGTGGAGGTCAAGGTGGACAACTTGGATGAAGCAGTATACATCCAGTAGTTCAGGCTCTGAATTGTCTGGCTTAGTCGGTGGCCTATGATAGGATGTGCTCGGGAAGATGGAATATCCGGGCCAGCAGAAGTAGAAGGAACTGCAGGCACATCAACAGAAGTGGAATATCCGGGAGGCAAGGCAGCAACCGTGGAGGCAAGCTCAGTGGAGGCCTCTACTACAACTAGCTCTTCAAACTAGCCAGCTGAACCAGAAGCAGGAGGCTTGTAGTTCTTGTCCTTGGGGTTGTCTTGACCCCTCAAACTATACCATGAAAATGGAGAAACCAGCTTGGCTTTGACATCATACGACTTCTTTTCCACCTCCAAGTCCCGAAAATACATAAGGGGGGTGTTAGGGAAAGAGTAGTTCCGGTTAGCTTCCGAATCCAAAGAGAGATGATGCACGACATCACATTCCCCACATTGATGGGGTATCCCGCCATGATCGATGCAACCAACATAACCTGATCGATAGGAAGAGTCTACTCATGTGTGGTAGGGTCCAACCTGCTGCAAACGAAGGTCTCCCAACCCTTAGCTTCAAAGTTCAGGGTCCCCCTCAGTATTTTTGCCCCCGTAGTCAACCACTCAGGAACGGTACCTGGGATTGCCAAGTACTGGGCTAGCCATGGACAAACCCCCTCACTTATCTCCAACTTTGTCAAATATAGAGTCTCGTTCTCTTCATTGAAGCCCAAATATTCATTCAGAGACTGCCCATTAAACAATGCCTTTTTGTTTTGAACCTTGGTGACTTTGGAACCCTTGACGATGTGGGCCACATTACAATAGAATTCCCTGACCATATGTTCATTTGCATCAATACACTTCTCCATAAATATCTCCCAACCCAATTTAGTTCTAAACCCCCCCTGCACGCTAGGGTTGTGGGGTAGTAAGTCTTTGTCAATAAATCCCATCTCCGATATCAAATGCCCCACCGGCCACCACTCCCTAAACTTATGGTAAGCCACTTGGCTCACAAATCTATCTTCCCACACTTCGGCCTTCCTAGTTCGGTCAATTCCCTCCACCTGAGGTTCACCACCCTCATCTCCTCATGCACTCTCCCCAGATAATGAAGCAGTTGGGGAGGTGGAGTCGTCCCCACTACCGGCTGCTGACTCTTCAGATGAATCAGAAACTACATTCACCAGCCTCTTGATAGTGGGTGATACTGGAGGGTATCAATCAGTTGGAAGTTGGTTGTGATGTGAGTTGGGACTAAGTCTGAGGAGATGTCTTGGGATGACATATGCTAACTCCCCAAGGAATGGGAAGCAGCTCTATCTACAACTTTTATCAACTTTCGGGTCTTTTTGATGTTTTCCCGAGCTTGGGGAGTGAGTTTTACCACTCTCTTTCCTTTGCCCCCGGGAGGAATCACCTCTCTTGGGTTGTTTTGATCCTATGCCTCCTCGTTTAACCATTTTCTGCAAACACACACATCTAACATTGTTAGTCTAAGCACAGACAGTGAAACAGATGCAGAATGAATTGCAGAACAGAAGCTCAAAAGTTAGAGAAATAGTTGTAGGAACAGGCCAGTACGGGCCGCACAAAATGGACGTGCGGCTGCACAGAAGCCACCGCGGACCGCACAAAATTGATCGCGGTCTGTACAAGTATAAGACCCCCCAAACATGCTCTCTGAATCTTACCACCACAGGCCGCACAAAATGGTATCTCGTCCGCGGTGGGTCAGCGCGGACCGCACAAAGTGCAATGTGGCCGCGCTGGCACAAGTCAAATTGCAGATCATAAGCACCGCGGACCGCACAAAAGTCACAGCGATCTGCGAAGGGTGCTAATTTAGGGCACTAAGTTAGGGTTTCTAATTTGTGCAATTTTTGTTCAAGTTTTCCATCTTACTTGTCCCTACTCAATTTACCAGTCATTATGCCCATCAAGCACTAAGAAAGTAACACATAAACTAACCTATGCTAACAAAATAAAGAAAAATGAGAAGAAAAAGAAGTTGTGGCTACTGGGCATGAACAATAAAGTGAAATTATAAATTAAACAAAGAAATACGGATGAAATTTTACCAGATTGTGAAGATGAGATGCAATTAATCAGTCTAAGCAAGAATTATGATCATAGAAGATAGTAAATAGTAGCTTTTAGGGGTCTGACTGTTAAACTTTTGAAAAGGGTAAATGGGGACCCTTGGGTTCTATTTATAGAACATAGTGGGACCTAGTCTTACCAACCAGCGCGGCCGCACAAAGTGGACCGCGGACCGCGCTGGTTTTATACAGAAGAAGCTTGATAAGGCAACCTCCGCGATCCACACAAAAGCGACCGCGGCCACGGAGGTCCACCGCAGTCCGCACAAAATGCAATGCGACCGCGGTGGCAAACTTCAAAGAGTCATCATTTCTTGCTCACACCAGTGCGAGCTGCACAAAATGGATGTGCGGTCGCACTAGAAACTTCACAGACCTAGCACTTTTGCAATTATGCCATGCACTGCATCAATCAATCCCTGCAACATCTCACAACCAATTAGCTCAAAAATAAATTCTAACTACCAAGAAAATCAAAGAAAACAAAAATAAAATACATGGTTTGCCTCCCAGGAAGCGCCTGATTTAACGTCGCGGCATGACGCGGGTTACAATCACATCATTTCCAATGAACCACAGCTACCACATGACTATCATCAAACTTCCCAGGATAATGCTTGACACAGTGCCCATTCACCCTAAAGATTTTACCACTTTTGTTCTTCAAATCTAGAGCACCAAATAGGGTTACACATATAACTTCAAATGGCCTACTCCACTTTGATTTTAGCTTTCCGGGAAACAACCTTAGAGGACCAAATCACTAACTTTGAACTCCATTCCATGAGCATATTTGTCATGAAGGTACTTCATCTTGTCCTTATACAAGGATGAACTAGAGTATGCATGGAACCGGAATTCATCAATATCATTGAGTTGTTCAACATGAAGATTGGCCGCAACATCCCACTCAAGATTAAGCTTCCTCAAGGCCCACATGACCTTATACTCCAATTCCACCGATAGGTGACATGTTTTCCCAAACACCAACCGGTACGGCGACATACCAATTAGGGTCTTGTACGCGGTTCGGTAGGCCCATAGAGCATCATTTAACTTTTTAGACAAATCATTCCTATTTTCATTTACACTTTTTTTTCACAGCATTCTCTTCATTTATCTATTTGATACTTCAAATTGGACACTTGATTGTGGATGGTAAGGTGTAGAGACTTTGTGATTGACACCATACTTGGAGAGCAAGGTATCAAAAGCTCTATTACAAAAGTGCGATCCTCCATCACTAATGATAGCCCGGGGTGTACCAAACCATGTGAAGATGCTATTTTTAAGAAATGCCACCACACTCCTAGCTTCATTATTAGGCAAGGCCACATACTCAACCCATTTTGACACTTAGTCCACTGCTACAAGAATGTAAGTGTTCCCACACGAGGTAACAAAAGGGCCCATAAAATCAATACCCCAAACATCAAAGATATCAACTTCAAGAATTTTGTTAAGAGGCATCTCGTCTTTCTTGGAAATCCCGCCGCTCGTTGGCATTGATCACATCTTTTAAATAAGTCACTCGCATCTTCAAAAAACATCAGCCTGTAGAAACCACAACTCAAAACTTTCGAAGCTATCCTCACCCGTCCATGATGGCCACCATAGAGGGAGGAGTGACAAACCTCCAAAATACTCAATTGTTCACCCTCCGGGACACACCTTCTAATCACACCAACCATCCGTGCAAATCTTAAACAAGTACGGATCACCCAAATAAAAATCCAAACTATCCCGTTTGAGTTTCTTTCTTTGGTTGGAAAAGAGCTCACACGGGACAATTCCAGTTACAATGAAATTGGCAATGTCCGTGAACCATGGCATGTCATACAATGACACGAAAAGAAGTTTCTCATCACCTCCCTTCCTCCTCCAAGCGGGATAGGTGGTCCGCAACTTGGTTCTTACTTCCCTTTCGGTCCACTATTTCTAAGTCAAACTCTTGAAGAAGTAACACCCATCTCATCAATCTTGCCTTGGAATCCTTCTTGGTCATCAAATACCTAAAGGGGAGCATGGTCGGTGTGCACAATTACCTTGGCCCCTATAAGATACGGCCTAAATTTCTCCATGGGAAATACAATGGCCAACAACTCCTTCTCCGTCACCGTGTAATTCCGTTAAGCTTCATTAATAGTCTTACTTGCGTAGTACACGGGATGGAGCATTTTGCTAACTCGTTGACCCAACATCGCCCCCACCGTAACATTACTTGCATCGCACATTAGTTCAAAGGGAAAACTCCAATTAGGTGTGGTAATGATAGGGGTGGTGGTCAGCTTGTGCTTTAAAAGTTCAAAGGCCTCCATGCATTTTTCATCAAAAACAAACGTAGCATGTTTCTCTAGCAACTTGCAAAGGGGATTCACAACCTTCGAGAAATCTTTGATAAACCACCGGTAGAACCTGGCATGCCCAAGGAAACTCCTCACCCCTTTGACAGAAGTGGGGGGAAGAAGCCTCTAAATCACTTCGATCTTAGCCTTGTCTACCTCAATCCCATGCTTAGACATCTTGTGACCCAATACTAGACCTTCTTCAACCATAAAATGGCATTTTTTCCAATTGAGAACGAGATTAGTTTCTTCACATCGGGCCAAGACTCTATCTAAATTTACCAAGCACTCTTCAAAGGAATAACCAACCACACTAAAATCATCTATAAAGACCTCCAATGTATCTTCCACCATGTCGGTGAAAATATCCATCATGCAACGTTAGAAGGTCTTTGGAGCATTGCGCAACCCAAATGGCATACGAGAGAAAGCAAATGTACCATATGGGCATGTGAAAGTGGTCTTCTATTGGTCCTCAGGGAAAATTAAGATTTGATTATAGCCCGAATACCCATCAAAAAAGAAATAGAAAGCGCGCCCCGCAAGGCGATCAAGCATTTGGTTGAGGAACGACAACGGGAAATGATCCTTCCGTGTCACCTTCTTGAGTTTCCGGTAGTCCATACAAACTCTCCACCCGGTAATGGTCTGAGTGGAATGAGTTCATTGTTTTCATTTGTCACCACCGTCATCCCTCCTTTCTTTGGCACAGATGTGACCGGTGAAGTCCATAAACTGTTGGAGATTGGATAAACCACACTTGCATCTAGCCATTTGATCACTTCTTTCTTCACCACCTCTTCATTGCCTTACTGAGCCTCCTTTGGTTTTCTAAGGAAGGCCTTTGCATCCTCCTCCAAAATGATTTTATGCTTGCAAAATGCGGGGCTTATTCCCCGAATGTCAGCCAATGTCCACCCAATTGTTTTCTTTCTCCTTTTAAGAACCGCCAAGGTGCCGTCTACCTGCAATTTATTAAGGCAAGAAGAAATAATAACTGGTATAGTATAATTTGAGCCCAAGAACTCATACTTGAGGTGTGGAGGAAGTGGTTTCAACTCCAACACCAGTGGCTCCTCAATGGGTGGCTTAGTTGGTGGAGTTTTCCGATTTTCAAGATCCAAAGACAATTTCCTAGGTTCATAAGAATACGAGCCCATACCGTGTAACACATTCACGCATTCCACTCTACTTGTATCATCATTGACATTGATATTTCGAATCACGGACTCAAGGGGAGCCTTCACGTTGATCATAGATCTCATGTCATCCACTATCATAGCTGTGACAATGTCCATAAAAGAGCACACCTCAGTGCTATTGGGTTGCTTCATGGATTTGCAAATATGGAAGACCACCTTTTCATCTCCCACTCGGAGAGTTAGCTCACACGCTTCAACATCAACCATATCCTTCTCCGTTGCTAGGAAAGGTCTCCCAAGAATAATCGGGACTTCAAAGTTCACTTCACAATCCAATATGTGAAAGTTGGCCGGCAATATGAATTTGTCCACCCGGACAAGTACGTCATCAATTATACCCAAAGGCCGCTTCATCGACCGATCCACCATTTGAAGTCTCATTGAGGTTGGCCTAGGTTTCCCAGTTTCCAAAGTCTTGAGGACCGAATAAGGCATCAAATTTATGCTAGCCCCCAAATCACAAAGGTCCTTAGAAAAATCCGTGCTACCGATGGTGCAAGGGATAGTTAAAGCTCTGGTGTCTTCAAGTTTTGGGGCCATAGAATGTACAATAGCACTCACTTTATGAGTTATCTTAATTGTTTCACACTCTATCGACCTCTTCTGTTACCAAATCCTTCATAAACTTTGCATACCCCGACATTTGCTCAAGTGCCTCCATGAAAGGCACACTGATTGTATGACTTTTCATCATTTCAATGAACATTTTGAATTGGTTATCACCCTTTTGCTTTGCTAACTGTTGAGGATAAGGCGGAGGGGGCCTAGGCAAAGGTGCCTTGGCTTTGGACACCACCGGCTCGGGTATATCAATCACGTGTTCCCTAGACGGGTTCACTGCATCTTGTATTTCCACCTTGGCCTCATCAATATCTATCCTTACTTCATTGTTCACATTGGTCTCAACCACATCTTCAACAATCAAAGGACTCACATCTTCTTGGAACCCGACATCATCATCCACAACTTGATTTTCTTTCGAGGAATGCACATCACCGCCTCTCTTACTTCTTGTTGTAACCACCATCACATGATTGTTACCTCCGGGTTCACTACCGTATCACTTGGTAGAGCACCCTTAGGTCGAGTATTCAACGATTGAGAGATTTGGTGTAATTGCACCTCCAAATTCCGGATAGAGGTATTGTGGGAAGCCAATTGAGCATCAGAATCTTGGTTCCTCGTCATCATTTGTTCGAACATCATTTCTATTCTTCCTATATCATTACCTGAAGAACAAGATCCTTGAGATTAAAACAGATGCGGATTGTTCGGTTTTTGGTACATCGGGGGCCTTTGAAAGCCTTTCCCCCAATTGCCTTGGTTTCCATTGTTTTTCCACCCGCCTTGACCATTGTTGTTCCAATTGTTGTTATTTCCACTCCAATCCCCTTGATTGCCCAAATTGTTGTTCCCCCAATTTCCGCCCTGGTTGTTGTTGTTCTAATTACCACCACCTTGTTGATTGCCCCAATTTCCTTGGGGACGCCATTGTTGGTTTAAAGAGATGCCTTGGTTGCCTTGATAGTTATTGACATATTAAACCTCTTCACTTTGCTCATCATAGCACTCATTTGAAAAAACACCACCATCATCATATTGATCACAATGCCCTTGAGGTTGTTGCCCTCTTTGCCTTCTCTTAAGCATATTCACTCTTTCCATGGCATTGACTTGGCGAGGATTTTGGAATTGTTGCGATTGTGACTTCGCCAATTGATTTATAGTAGTAGTAAGCTCGGAAATAGCTTGACCATAGTCATGCAACTCCTTGTGCAAATGGATGACCGTGCGGTTACCTTGGGGCACATTTGCTCGGCTTTGCCATGCCGAAGAACTGTCGGCCATTTCATCTAAAACATCACAAGCTTCATTGTAAGGAAGCCTCATAAAGTTGCCTCCGGCCAATTGGTTCACAATGCATTGATTAGTGGTGTTGATGCCCCGATAAAAGGTTTGTTGAATCATCACATCTGTCATATCATTATTTGGGCACCCTTTCACCATTGTTTTAAATCTCTCCCATATTTCATGCAAGGGTTTCGTTGGCTCTTTCTTGAAGGCCAAAATTTCATCTCGAAGCGCTGCCATGTGACTCGGCGAAAAGAACTTGGAAATAAACTTGTCCGCCAATTCATCCCACGTTGTGATGGAATGATTGGGGAGCCTTTCTAACCAATCCAATACTTTACCCCGAAGAGAAAATGGGAAAAGCCTCAATCTCAATGCATCCTCGGAGATATTCGACTGCTTTCTACCCCAGCATGTATCTACGAACCCGTTCAAGTTCTTGTAGGAATTTTGATCAGAGGCACCTGTAAAGTATCTTCTTTGCTCGAGCAAGGTCAACATGACATTTTTTATTTGAAAGTTTCCCACCCGGATTCAGGAAGGAACAACGGCACTCGCATATCCTTGATTTGGTAGGACTCTTGGAGCCACTATTAGTGGTGGCGGAGGAGGGTCTGAGATATTGTTGTTGTCATTTGCATTGGCCTGACGGCCTCTACGTGGAGCTCGAAGTAAAATAGGAACCTTTTCTTGATCAAGATCATCTACCTCCTCCCCCGCATTCACATAGCCAAGAGGGTCATTAGCCTTAAGAGCCATTTGTACCTGAGTAATCGACACAAACAAAATTAGTAACAAAGAAGTAAAGAAGAACAACACACAAAACTACTAAATAGATAGCAAAAAAGCATAAACTCCCCGGCAACGGCGCCAAAACGTGATCGCAGCCAACTCCACGCTACTAAAATGTAGGAGAAGAGGGCCGCAATAGCTTTTACCCGATATGAGGGTCGGGATCAAATCCTCATAGATCTAGAAGGGAATTCGGGTATCTACTTGGAATAGAATTACGTGTGTGATCTTAAATGATGTTCTCTTAATTTTTGGGTTTTTCAATAAGAAACTACTATTATCAAACTACTAATTAAAACTATACTATGCTACGACATAATTGCTAAAGTTGTATCTAATGGGAAGAAGGGCACTAGGGTCGTGACATCACCTAGGTGGCTAATTTACGGGTAGATGTTACTAAGGTTCGATTGACATAATTGGGGCTTATGTTATAACCGTTGCACAATTTTACCCATTATTACACCTCTTGATAGAGAGTATGATTTTGCCTAACTGACTCTCTCGAGGTTTAACCCGTTAATTGGGACAATCATTTCTCATGAGTCCATCCCAATTCCTTGTTGGGTCAATTTTGGATACTTTAACTCTCTTTCTCAAGAAGAGTTAAATCCACAAAGCACAAATGAGTGTTTGCAACCACAAATTCATAGAATAAAATATAAAATCAACCCAAATAGCAAACACCCATAGTCAATCTAACCCTGGATGGCAACACCCATCAATTACCCATACTAGGGTTGAGCCACAACCTTAGCTAATGAGTTTAGCTACTCATGCTTGAACAAGGAAATGAAGAAATAGATGAAGAACAATACATAATAACTAAATGCTAAATTAAATTACAAGAATCTATCGTTAGTTTGAAGCTAAGATGCCAAAAATGGCTACAAAAGGTGTTCTCACGAGCGCAACTCAGTTCTGAAGATAACAGATAACCTAAAAATGGTAAAATATTCTATTTATACTAAGTTGGAAAAACTAGACAAAAATACCCCTGCGGGGTCAGTGCGGGCCTCACAAAATGGATCGTGGCCGAACAAGGCTCTTGGATTTCAAAACTTGGCTCTCTGAAGTTAGGCTTCACGGACCGCGCAGAATGGACCACGGCCGTGGGGGAAGCTAGGGCGGTCCGTAGAAAGATGACCGCGGACCGCATAGGCTTGGACTTTGTAAATTTCAACCCTCTCAATCTCTACTCCGCGGACCGCGCAAAATGGTCACGTGGCCGTGGAGCCTTCACCACAGACCCCGCAATATGAAAAGCGGCCGCATTGCCTGAAGCTTAATTTTTCCAACTCTATGAATCTACCTAGTGCAGACCGCACAAAGTCGAATACGGCCACATTAGGCCTTTTTGCCCTCAGTTTGCCTTGTTTTTGATACTTGAGTAGGTTTCACTCCCTTTGATCCGACCTTTGAAATTTCATCACTTTATCGATCAAACCTGTAATCAAAAACACTTATGAGCCTTTTAGGACTATTTAGTAACAATTTATAACCAAAACGTAAGCAAGAAGGAGCATAAAACATGACAAAATCCCTAGTTATCAACTCCCCCAAACTTAAGCTTTTGCTTGTCCTCAAGCAAACAAAATAATACCCACCCCTTAAAGGAAAATCCAAGTATTTTCAGTTGTCCTAAAGTATCCTCAACAAGCATCAATTGGGACTAATAATTGCCCTCAATACGAATAAATCATTAACAACTTTTTACCCTTGAAAAACCATGGATCAAGTATGACACAAGAACATCAAGAGTTGACTCATTACATCAAATAACTCTCTCAATTACTTAGGTCATTGTGGAACCCAAACTCACACACCCTCAATTATCCCTAGGCAAACCTCACATTTTTAGAGCATTGACACACAAATCGAGTTTAATGGGAATTCACTCATCTCTCTCAAGAAAAGGTCACAAGTCCGGCTCTAGGTACCATATGCTTGACCCTCATGTAAGTATCCACTAATGCAAGCGATCTTCAACTAAAGATCATATAGGGCTTTTGTGGAGTCAATGTGAAGGCTTTTGTGTAAGGGTAGGACATGTTTTTGTTCAAGTGGGTTCAATATTCCCTTAAGCACTTCTTTTAATTCATTTGGAACAAATCTCTTGACTCTTTGAGTCATTTCACTTCTTTCTAAAGGGTTAGAGAGACACAATGTCACTCTTTTTTTTTGCGTTTCAAACCATTTCTTCTTTTTCAACTTTCCCCGCCTTTCTTTCTTTGCTTTTCTTGAATCACTTTTTATTCTTTTTCACATTGAGCATTCTTTTTGTATTTTGCTTTCCTTTCTTTTTCATTGCCTTTCCTTTTCTTCACTTTTTTTGCCTTTTACCACTTTGTTGTCATCCTCATCTCTCCCCCCAAACTTATACTTTTGCCATGTGCTCAAGGAAAGAACGGGTGCCAAGAGAGGGTATATTTTAGAACGGGTATAGGCTTGTAACATGGTTCTTGAAAGAGGAAGGTCTAAGGCTCAAAAGGGTTAACTAGGGATCATATCATTGGTACGCTATGGAATTGTTCAAAATGTCATTTTGGGTCAAGGAGAGCCTATAATCACTTCTCAAGTCAACTTCCACTTAGGATTTTGCCTCAACAAACATTCGGGGCAAGTTCTAGACCATTGGCTTGGGACTTGGACTCACAATTCGATTTCTCACCACATACGCTAGGGGATTGCTAAAGACATCGAGTCGAAAACCCACAACGACCTTAGATACGATTTGAGTAGAAAACAATCCCGAAAAACCACTTGATGATTATCGACCAATGCAAGAGTCTCAAGGCCACGACTTTCACCATCCTAAACACAACATTTTGTCTTTTACCATTGGATCAAAGGCAATTGTGCTAGGCTCAAGTGAAGCTTTGCTTGAGGTACCCTTAACTATAAACTACCAAAAATAAAAGAAAACAAAAACGGACTCAAACCCTTAAGAAGGTTGTCACGCCATCCATCATCGGGAAGAGCCACCCGGTTCACACAATACTCCACCCTTGGAAAGAACCGTGGCATTAAGAAAACCAAGGACTTATTGAAAGCGCCAAAAATGAAACAAAAGGATACGAGCCTATCTATGAAACTAAAAATTAAAATTTTTTACGACAATAGAAAATAGATTGAATATTTACAATAGGGGATTAGAATATATAACGGGGGATAAATATATACAATAATATAACTTTATATATAAACAAAAGGAAAGATAAAATGTACAATAAAAGTAGCTAAATGTAAGATTATATACAGACCAAGTAAAAATCAAAGAAAGCATAAACNTATATATATATATATATATATATATATATATATATATATATATATATAGTCATCTAAGGATAAATAGGGCACACCCCCTTAAGTAAAAGCTGGCATTGTCCCCAATGCCAATTAAAGCAAAAATAAGCACCAAAAAGTAATGAAAGGTTATGAAGACTCCCTAAGGACCGTCTGTCTGCATAGGAACATGAGTGGTCCTTGGGTCCCCGGTATGCTCGGGAACCTCAGACTGGTTCCCGGTCTCCTGCTGCTCAGCTGTTGGGACCTGGGTTGGACCTGGACCGGATGTGGATTTGGTACATCCTGTGGCTGACTGGAGGAAGCCTCCAGTGGGTCTGCGAATAGGATGATGGCATCATATGCTCTTGGGATATTCCTCTTCCTCTTACGAGGCCTCTGTGTCTGCTTCAGAACTGTGGCTGCTACTGGGATTGCTGCTGAAGCTGGGTGCTCAAATAATAAATCTAAAGGCAGTTGGTCTGCCTTTAGTCTCTCTACATCCGCCCTTTGCTCCTTCACGGACTTCCTAGAAGCCCATGTCTTCCGCAACTTCTTGTGCTCTTTGGCAAAGCGCTTTTAGAGCCTTGACATATGAAGACACTACCTTCACCAACTCGGCCTAGGTGTTGAGGATATTCTCCTGGTTGTCAAGTTAGTTATTCAAAGCATCCTCTATAGACTGTGGGACTTGAACTGGCGGAGGAGCCAACTGAGCTGCAATGGTGGAGGTCAAGGTGGACAACTTGGATAAAGCAGTATACATCCAGTTGTTCAGGCTCTGAATTGTCTAGCTCAGTCAGTGGGTTGTGATAGGATGGGCCCGGGAAGATGGAATCTCCGGGCCAGCTGAAGTAGAAGGAACTGTAGGCACATCAGCAGAAGTAGAAGGTCCGGGAGGCATGGCAACAATCGTGGAGGCAGGCTCAGTAGAGGACTATACCACAACTGGCTCTTCAAACTGGCTAGTTAGAGCAGAAGTAGTAGGCTTGTAGTTTTTCTCCTTGGGGTTGTCTCGACCCCTCAAACTATACCATGAAAATGGAGCAACCAACTTGGCTTTGACATCATACGGCTTCTTTTCAACCTCCAAGTACCAGAAATACATAAAGAGGGTGTTGGGGAAAGGGTAGTCCCAGTTAGCTTCCGTATCCACAAGAGAGATGATACAGGATATCACATTCCCCACATTGATGGGGTATCCTGCCATGATCGATGCAACCAACACAGCCCGATGGATAGGAAGAATCTAGTCATTTGTGGTAGGGTCCAACCTACTGCAAACAAAGGTCCCCCAACCCTTAGCTTCAAACTTAAGGTTCCCCCTTAATATTTCTACCCCCTCAGTCAACCACTCAGGAAAGGTACCTGGGATTGCCAAGGACTGGGCTAACCATGGACGGACCCCCTCATCCATCTCCAACTTTGCCAAATATAGAGTCTTGTCCTCTTTATTGAAGCCCAAATATTCATTCATAAACTGCCCAAATATTGTTGATCGCAACCAACTCCACGCTACTAAAAAGTAGGAGAAGAGGGTCGCAATAGCTTTTACCCGATATGAGGGTCGGGATCGAATCCTCAGAGAGCTAGAAGGGAATTCGGGTATCTACTTAGAATAGAATTTCATGTGTGCTCTTAAATGATGTTCTCTTCATTTTTGGGTTTTTCAATTATAAACTACTATTATCAAACTATTAATTAAAACTAGACTATGCTACGAGATCTATTGGGAAGAAGGGCACTAAGGTCGTAACATCACCTAGGTGGCTAATTGACGGGTAGATGTTACTAAGGTTCGATTGACATAATTGGGGCTTATGCTATAACCGTTGTACAATTTTACCCACTCTCACACCTCTCGATAGAGAGTGTGATTTTGCCCAATTGACTCTCGAGAGACCAAATGGGTTGACAAATTAGATCAAGTAACTAGGGTTCAAGTAGGGTAATTACTCTCTCGAGGTTTAACCTGTTAATTGGGACTATCATTTGTCATGAGTCCATCCCAATTCCTTGTTGGGTCAATTTTGGAGACTTAAACTCTCTTTATCAAGAAGAGACAAATCCGCAAAGCACAAATCAGTGTTTGCAACCACCAATTCATAGGTAAAAACATAAAATCAACCCAAATAGCAAACACCCATAGTCAACATAACCCTAGATGGCAACACCCATCAATTACCCACACTAGGGTTGAGCCACAACCCTAGCTAATGGGTTTAGCTACTCATACTTGAACAAGAAAATGAAGAAATAGATGAAGAACAAGACATAACAACTAAAAGCTAAAATTAATTGCAAGAATATATCGTTAATTTGAAGCTAAAATGCCAAAAATGGCTACAAAAGGTGTTCTCATGAGCGCAACTCATTTCTGAAGATAACAGATGACCTAAAAATGGTAAAATGTTCTATTTATACTAAGATAAAAAAACTAGACAAAAATACCCCTGCGGGGTTAGTGCGGGCCGCACAAAATGAAACGCGGCAGTACAAGGCTCTTGGATTTCAAAACTTGGCTCTCTTAGGTTGCACTCTGCAAAACGCGCAGAATGGACTGCGGCCGCGGAGGCAGCTTGCGCAGTCCGCAGAAAGATGACCGCCAACTGCACAGGCTTGGATTTTGGAAATTTGAACTCTCTGAATCTCTACTTCGCGGACCGCGCAAAATGGTCACGTGGCCGCGGAGCCTTTACCGCGGACCGCGCAATATGAACGGCGACTACATTGTCTGAAGCTTGATTTTGCCAACTCTCTGAATCTACCTAGTACGGACCCCACAAAGTCGAATGCGGCCGCACTAGGCCATTTTGCCCTCATTTTGCCTTGTCTTTGATACTTGAGCAGGTTTCACTCCCTTTGAGCAGACCTTTGACATTTCGTCACTTTATCGATCAAACCTGCAATCAAGCACACTTATGAGTCTTTTGGGACTTTTTTGTAACAATTTATAACCAAAGCGTAAGTAAGAAGGAGCATAAAACATTTCAAAATCCCTAGTTATCAATTGTCTCAATCGCTTGATCTCGGTACAGCTTCTTTGATGAATATCTCAGTTGCAACTTCTTGTTTCCACGGGACCGATTTCATTTTAGGCCCTAAGAACTTCTGGTTTTTTCAAGATATTGCCATGACGGTTGGTTGGTGGAACTCAACCTTTTCGATTTCATTTTGCCTTCGTAGGCCTTTCCTTTCTCACTTCCTTTTTTTTCTTTTCTCTTTTTCGAAACATTGGGGAACTTTTATCTCCTCACACTTTGCTGCAATGGCTAGTCGCGTGGGACTTAACATTTCCAACTTATTTCGCCTTTGTAGGCCTTTCATTTCTGCCTTTTTTCTTCCAACTTTAATTTCAGATCATTTTGGTAACTTGGCTTTTCAAACTTTTGCCGAGATGGTTGGCCACGTGGGACTCAACCTTTTCAACTTCATTTTCCTTTATAGGCACTTCGATTTGATTTTCTCCTTCCAAGAATTTTCAATTCCGGAGCATCGGCCGTCATGGCCAGTCGAGGTCGAATTGATGCACCCACTGAGTCTGGGTGCCTTTCTGAACATTAGCTCGCACCAAATGAGAACCATGTAAATCAGTATTGCCATCCCTTCTTTGCCTCAGTTCCAGAATAGAGTTAGACCGAAAGGGATTTAAAGAAAATAAATAATGGACATGACAATGAATTTAAACGAGAGGTATCCCTTTCGGGGAGATGAAAGAATGACTTATCTGGAGTACATACGGACTTCAATGAACATGACATGCCTTTTGGATTGGATGCCTGATTTGTGTAAACCATCCGGCTCTCAGAAATTCATCACAACTTTTGCTTCAAAATTCGAGAAATCTTGCCAGGACTTTGTCGACGCCGATGGCTGTGAGGATCTTCTTTTCGATCAGTAGCGCCCTTTGTGGGTTTTCACTAGATGACTACTCTCATTTCTCTTCTCACCATCTCCTTATAGTGCCCTTTACAAGTTTTCACTAACAAGACTCTCATTTTTTATTTCTCTGCTTACCATCGCCTCATGGTGCCCATGTGGGTTTTCACCAATAAGACTCTCTCATTTTATTGTATCAGATCCAAGTATCTGCATTCTTCGATCCTTGGATATTCTCGTCGATTGATCGGAAGGACTTTAAAGGATTTGGGTAAAATGATTTGGACTAAATTACAACTTGGAACCATTCAGGTGGGATCATCGCCGAACCATTATAACTCCTGCCCCAGTTTCACTTTTTGGGGAAATTTAGATTTTTATTTTGGTGTGATTGAACCCCTAGGGAGAGGCTGCCTACGTATCCTTTCGGAATCAAGTCGAACGCAGTTCAGGAAACTTTTTTTTTTACTTTTTGTTTTCTTCTGTTTTGTTTTCTCTTTCTTTTTCCTTTCCATTTTTTTTTTCATTTATCATTTCATTTTCTTGTTGCCCTTTTCTTCCTTTTTTGGTATTTTTCTCTTTTATTTCATTTTTTTCATTCATTTTTTCCTTTTTTTTTTCTTTCAATAACATTTTCAGGTTCCAAAGAGGGTAATCAAAGAAGAGTAACCGACTCAAAGGGTTTCAAAGGGTTGATAGTGTTTGGGTAGCGAGAATGAAAGTCTTCGTCATACCAACCGGAGAATATTTGAACTATACGGAGGATCCAACATAGTACCTTTTCACTGCATTTGCATTGAATGTTGTTTCAGGAACATTTGCTTTGATGTGTGTCACACCTCCTTTTTCTTACTACACCCCAGGGAAGGGGTATAATAAAGGGAGTTTTTCCAATTAAAGTGACAATCAAAACGGGATTTATTATTTAGTAGATTCAGAGTCGCCACTTGGAAGATTTATGGTGTCCCAAGTCACCGGTTTAAAATCCTGAATCGAGGAACAGAATGACTTTGTTTAACAGTCCGCGCACCAGATATCGGAGTAAGAAATTCTGTTAACCCGGGAGAAGGTGTTAGGCACTCCCGAGTTCCGTGGTTCTAGCATGGTCACTCAACTGTTATATTTGGCTTAATTATCTGATTTTAAATAATTATGAACCTATGTGCAAATTTTATTTTTAACCACTTTTATTCATTTTTTAGAGAAAATTGCAATGTTATTAAAACACGTCTCGAACCACGCTACATCAATGCACCCGTGGCTTTTGACATATTTTAACATCGTTGAGATTTGGATTTGGATCACATAAATTTGCACCCGAGTTTAGGAAAGTAGATTATTAAAGTACGCGCCTAAAGCAACTATGCGTTTGCACTTTGCGAGGGTCATGGAAATTTACTAAATTGCACGCCTCGAATTCTAAGGTTGAGTTAAAGCCAATTAAAAGAGGGCCATGGACTATTTATTATTTATTATGGCTCGCCTCAAATCCAAAGAAGAGATGAATTAGTTAAAAGGCTATTAGTGGTGCGACTACCCCAAACGTTAAAGCCCACAGTAACTTAACACCAATGTATGACTTACTCCAGCATTTGGGCCTGAGAGCGGGGCCCAGTGTCAAAATTTCAAGGCTATTGAAATACTGATTGCACCCAAGCGGGTGAATTGGACCATAGAAATCTAGCTTGAGGCCAGCCCAGCGAATTGGGATCTACAGCTTAATCCCTTTTATAATGCCATACAGGACTTGAGTTGATCAATCGATAGCCTTAGGTTGAGTAACATACAAGGCCCATTTTTGAAACCAAGACATGTGCATAAATTACCAATTTGATTTCCAGTTTCGCTGTTTATTTTAAAATGTGGAGCAACAGCTGATTAACTTAGTCAAGTACTCCAAATTAAGCACTCATGCGACTCCATATTTATTTAAACATTAGCCTAATCCAGAGAAACAGTAAGTGGAACCTCACGAATTACCATGACAAGAAAACATGAAAACAAATAAGGCTACTAACACTTGTAAAAGAACCCCATTTAAGAAAGTTAATTCTAAGCTAATGCATAAACTTGTGATCAAATTGCACAAAAATTTCACAAAAACTAGCATTGGCATATTTGCCTGTGAAGAAGCTAAAAACAATCGACCCCATCTGAAATCAGACTTAACTCACTTGAAACCCCCTTTTTAGAATTTAGACAACTCAAAATACACAGGGAATAATCTCCATGATAACTATGAAAAGGATCTCGCACCATGTTTCAAACGTACAAGTGTAGACCTGGGCGATATTGCTAAATAACTGAATGAAACTAAATCTGAGAAGCCCACACACGGAGTAAAAAAATGCATTCCCCTGTGGCTGTGAAATCACAAGGAAACCAAACATTTCAAACTGTATTTGCTTACTAATCACAGTACATACCTGTTACACGTCATAAAGTCTAAACCGTTTCTAATCAACTACAAACCAATGAATTCAAATCTATCCCTTAATAGAAGATGAAATGCACAAGAAAACCACACTAAGATGAACCAACCAAACAAATTTGACTTAGACAAACAACAGAACATCAATATTGATCATTTTCTTCAACTTGAACTATAGAGATTCATACTTGCTCCTCACATGACAAGAGATCCAAAGCGTACCTGATTACAACAATTTACAAACCAAAACTGAGAGGGTATTCAAAGAGAAGCAGCAACAACATACTTGGATCAGGACCAGCAGTCAAAAGCACACTCGAGCCCCAGCTAATATAACAGTAAACAAAGCAAAACTAACTTGAACCATCACTTTCAAAACCAAAGGATCAACTCATTTTCATTCTGGATGGATCAACAAGTTGTTTCAGAGTATAAAACTTCCAGTTTTTTTAGCAAAATCAATGGAACAGAAGAAGCCTCTTTTTCTGTATTTTCGCCTTCCAAAGACTGACTTGCAAAGCAAGTACACAATGCCTTTATAGGCAACTAATTAGGGCAAACTTCAGAATTAGTTTTTTACCTTTTACCCCTTTTGAATTTTTGTTTTAACTAAGTTACCCCTAAATTCCTAACTTGCTACCCAAATTAATATTATCAAAATCAGAAATTGCAATGCAGACCCCATACTAGAAGATTCTAGGGGCTTCTTATTTTCGTACCAAAAGATTCCCTAGCCTAATTTACCCAAAATACACCTTTCACTACTGTTATTTACCCTCCCAGCCAAGCAGACCCCGGGCCAAATGACCCAAGTGAATGGGTCTGGTTTTGACCCAATTCCTTTTGGGCTTAATTGATCTTCAAGCCAAGTTTTAAACCTCAAATCTGAAATGGGTCTGATATGAAGTCTCAAAGATAGGCCTGAAATTGCTTTGCTCTTTTCTCTTTTTTTTATTACTGTTAAGACAGAACACGAATGAAATAATCAACAAAAGAAAACTTTACCTATTCAACTAAATCGTAACATGCAAGCAGAAAAGATCTGAACAAAAATAAAAACAAATAATCCAGATAAGATGAGGTGAGAAGACGAAGACTGAGACCTAAAAAAGGAAAAAAAAATGAAAGAAGGAAAAGATAGGTAAAAATACCTAATGAAACAGCCTGAACGAGCCTTGAACGTTGACCTTCGAATTTTTTATTTTTGACCAAAATAGGCCTCAATCGTGTGTTCTCAAGAGAATACACACAACTGAAGCCAATTTCGACCTCAAATCTTCAAACACTCGATGATTCAGATTTTTCAGGATTTAGGGTTCTTCCCTTCAAATCAAAATTAGAGAAGTTCCTAGGGGATTCGAAAGGAACTGGTTGGAGATTTGGGAAGATGGGGTCGAGGGGGCTCTTGGGTGTTAATTTGGGAGTGATTGGGTGGCGGCGCCTCCGGACACGGTAGCGGCGCCTCCGGACACGGCGGAGGCGGCTGCTAGGGTATTGAATATTCGAGAAGTTTGGGAGGTTTTTGTGGAAATCGAATGGCAGATTATAGATGGGGAAGGCAAGGCGAGCCTATGGTGTTAATTTGGGGGTCTTTGGACGATCGCCGCTGGCGGAGGCGATTTTCGGTGGTAGACGACAAGGTGATCTCTGGTCTTGAGAGGTGAGAGAGAGACGAGGCTTGGGAGGGGGGGCTCTGAGGGGGTAGGGTCCTTAGGACAATTATATATTAAATGATCTAAGCTTCCCAGCCGTCCGATCATCAAACCTCGACGGCTAGGATTAATTCTAGCCAATACTACGTCATTTTGGGGCACTAGGGGGCTGCACCAGGTTGGGTAACAAGTTTGGGCTGGAGATAGCATAATTTGGGCAGATTTTTGGTGTATTTGGGTCAACCCTTCTTTTTAATTCCTTTTATTATTTTCAATTAATTCTTTTTATTTTCCCACCCTTTTTCAATTTCTTTTCAAATTAAACTAAAAATAAAAATCAAAATCTAAACTAATTCCTAAATCCAATTACCCTACCCTATTGTATTATTTAACTAATAATTATCATAACTAATGAAAACCCAAATTAAAGAAAATTACCAAAAATTCCAGACTAAAATTAAAAGTGCAACAATAAACTATTTTTGTCATTTGAAATATTTTTTTGTAAAATTCTAATTACTCATTAATTTTAGAAAAAATATATAAAATTAAATCCTAAATGAAATGCATATTTTTGTATTTTTATGAATTTATGCTGAATTAAAAATGCACACAGAAATGCAAATAAACATGGAAATTATGCAATTAATTCATAAAAATTAAATAAAAGAAAAATCCTAAATCTAAGAATTTTGTAGGAGTAAATCATGCGAGGCAAAAATTACGTGCTCACAGCTGCCCCTCTTTGCTCGGAAACATGAAGAGTTTTCGCGCAAAGACAAGTGAGCAAGTATGAGGGATTTTTGCCCGCTTGGCACTCCATGAGTAGCATTTTTGAAAAACGTCTGACCGAAACCTCCTTCAGAGGTTGCCTACATATCCTTGGATGTAAAGGAATCAGGCAGTGTAGTTTTGGAAGTTTTGGTACCTGGGACTACCGGGAGCTGTGATTTCACTGCTGATGTTGCTGCTACTGCTTGCTGACCCCCTTATTACACCATGTCAAAAGTAAAAGAAGCTAGACTAGACTGAGATCTATGCTTTACAAAAATCCTATCTATATCTTCAAACTCGCTCTCGTAGTTCTTGTTGTCTTGTTGACTTGTACTCTTCCGATGATATCCCTTGTTGCTGCCTTGAATTGTGATCTGAGATGTTTGCCCTTTCTCCAGGTGGTTGCTTGACTGCCGACTACACTTTGAGATGTTTTTTGATACTAGGTGAAAACTGAATGGTTTAGCCATTGCTTATGCCTACATTTGATTATATTCCGATAACATAATGT
>MDKF010772482.1:0-21824 GCA_026770625.1 Nicotiana glauca | reverse complement strand
TAATTGGAGAGGTCAGAGTAGAACATCAACAACCTAGCCAACTAGAATTTGAAGATGTCAATGTTGAAGAAGTGTATCTAGAGTCAACCAAGGACATTGAGGATACAAATTCTGTTGACTCTAGTATCATTGATGTTGAGGATGCTGAAAGTCTTGAAGTTCATGTGTATGAGTGCAGTGGTCCTCACTCCACACATTTTTCTACATTGTACTTGGATGATAATATGAAAAAAGAGTCATCCGAGCCGATTGAGAAGTCAAAGAATGAGGAACAAGGTGCATATATTCTGGAATTTTTCTTGCCAGAAAGACAGGACTACATACCTCATCTAAAATCCAAGAAGTGTAAAATAGTACAATGGTTGCTTGGGAAAATTATATTTGTTCCACCATCCCTTGAGCATAACCGAATACTTGAAGCCAAATTGGGGGTTCAATTCATAAGCTCGAAGTGGAGGCAAAAAGTGATTCGCGTAGTGCCGCGACGTTAAATCAAGCGCTTGTTGGGAGGCAACCCAGCTTTATTGATTTCGCTTATTTAATTTTTTTATTTTTTTTAATTATATTATTTTTGTGGTGTCAATTTTTTATTTTATAGGAGCATGGAAACAAAAGGTATTGGAAGGATGCACCAACAAATGAAATGGTTGGAACTAAGTGTGAGGTACCCGCACGAAGGACCAAGCTGGGAGAAGTCTGAGTACCCCATGAGCTGCTAGTGCTTCGACCTTTGGCCTACCAGGGAGTTTCTTTTACCCTCGTGTATGTATGGATGTGCATTGGGGACAATGCACAATTTTAAGTGTGGGGTGAGGAGATTGTCTGGGTGACTTTTCATGCTACTTTAGCTATGTTTGTTTTCTTTAAAGATTGGACTTTTCCTGATGACAGATCTTCTGGACAGTTTTCTTGAGGGAAGTAAGTCTAAATAAAATACCAAAAAAAAATTTGTTTTCATTTAGGTAGTGTAGTAACTCCCCCTTGGTTTTTCTTTGGGCCACGATTCTTTTCCAAGGGTTCTATTTGAACTGGGTGTAGTTAGTTTTTTTTTTTGGGAGTAGGAGGCCTTGTGTTGTATTTTGAAGTGAAGCAATTTCTCTTGACTTTGCTATGCCTTGAGAATAGTGAGTACTTTGGTTGTGACGCTTAGGCTCAGTTTTTGACTCTTGTAGAAGTACCTTAAATTGTGTGTTCTTATCCTTGCTTAACTGCTTTGACTAGAGTGGCCATGAATCCAATCTTGAGTGAGTTATGTGCCATGTATGTGTAAGGTTTTGCGTTATTCAGTGCATTGCATGTGATGCCTAGAACTTGCCCCGTGTGTTTACAAAGCAAAATAGTAGTGTTGTTCAGTCTTGGAAGTGATATAGGCATTTTCTTGTTGAGCCAGATATGTATATTTTAGCCACCTAATTGTTATGTATCGTAGTTAACCTCTTTGAGCCTGTAGTCCTGTTTTTTGGCAACCACATTACAATCCTTACCCATTTGTTATAATTAACCATCTATTTGAACCTTTTCACCTCTCATGAGCACTTGAATTGTTATGAACTTTGTAAAAGTTAAAGTGTGGGGTTGTTGGTTTGGCTTTTGAGTGGAACTAATTAAATAAGGAGAAGGGTGCACTATTTTGAAAAAAAAAGGAAGAGCCACTTGAATTGAAAAAAAAATATAGTTGGATTGTTGTGAAAAAAAAATATATAGTTGGATTGTTGTGAAAAAAATTCCTTGATAAATGGTGGCTTTTGACATAAGTGTGCTTAAAGAAGAATGGGGTAATTTACATTGATGTGAAGGTGGAATTTTGGTTTGACATAAGTATGGGGTTTGAATGTTAAAGTATATGTATTAAAGTGCTTAGGGAGGTGTAGTCACTCTTATATCTAAATGTATCCTACCCGTCCCGTAGCCTACATTACAACCAAATAAAGTCCTAATTGATCCTAGATTGAATGAGCTCGATTAGTGGAGTAGTACACTACGGGTAAGCTTATGGTGCATCTTTTGTGGCATATGAATGTTATTTCTGAGAGTGAGTGAATTCTTTCTATCTTGAGTTCCTAAGTGTTCTTAAATTTTATTGTGTGGAACTACTCTCTTGTGTTGTGAGGGCACTTGATTCATGAAGGAAAAGTAATATCAGTGACCTCTATGTTAGAGTAGGTAGGTGAGTTGTGAATAATGCGTGGTACTTGTGAGTCAAATCTTGAGGTGAAGATATTACGCTTTTGTGCTTAGTATATTTTAAATACTCTTGGTGTGCTGTATTAGGAGAATTGTTTAAGAAGGTCATGTCTATAAATAAATAAAGTGTAGTTTGATTGCTCGAGGACAAGCAATGATTTAAGTGTGGGGTATTGATGATAGGCAATTATTACGTATTTTAGTCGCTTATTACACTCAAGTTTACTGCACTTTAATTGAGTTTGAGCTTTAATCGCTTGTGTTTTGCACTAATTATGTGTTTTATGCCTTGTAGGTGTGATTCCGAGTTATATAGATGTTATGGAATGAATTTAAGTGAAATTGAAGTCTAAGTAAAAGCTCAAGGAATTAAGCCGGGATCGTGTTCGGGGGTCAAATTTGATAGTTGAGATCAAACCAAGACTCGAGCAGGTATATTGGGCACTATCTAGTAAAATTGACATAACCTTTTGCTCAGAATTCCATTTGTTCTCTACAATATATGTTTGGAAAGCTAAGTCAAAGGGCTACAAATTTCATGTTTTATATTTTCCCAAATTCCAAACGAAACAGGGTGAAAAGCCGCATTTACAGTAGGACCGCGGCAGAGTAGAGATGAAGATTCAGAGAGCCTATTTGGCCACAGTCCTGGCGTAACCGTGGTAGGACCACGGCAGAACGTGTTAATTTTAGGGACTAAAGTGAAAAACACGGGATTTTAAGCCCTAAACTCTATATTAAACAAAGGAGGCCGACCAAGATCAAAAAGGGGACATATTTTTGACACAAATTAGATCTAAGGAGGCAAGAACACATTGAGAGCAAGGCGGGGAATTCTTCATCAAGTTTTTCCTTCCTCTTCCTATTTTTCATTGTTGGTTATGATTTTTAGTATTGTAGTTTTACTTACTATTATGAATAGCTAATTTGTTTTCTAGGGTTTTGGTGAAACCCATTGGGGATGATTTGGTTGTTATATTAATATAGTTTTGAATTGATTGTTTATCTCTAATTATTCAACTACGTTTTGATTGTGGTTAATTGAAAGGATCCTCAATTAGTCGTTCCTATTTATTATGTATCTGCTTGAGAGAGAGTGCATATTTAGGTAGTTGTTTGAACAACATCACTCCCGAAGTATAGACGAGAGTCATAACCGAGGGTGTAGAGGTTGGATTAGAGATAACGATACCTCGGGTGCGATCTAAGTGAACTGTAATGCGAATCTAGCTAGCGTAGATTGAGAGAGTGCGTCTAGTAAATTATCATAATTGCTTGAGAGAAATTTATGATAGCTGGAGAGTTCATGATTGATAGAGGCAACTAAGTCAAAACTATAAGAAACATACAACTAAGGAAATCAACAACGGAGGAAACCATTACCTTAGACCTTTATTCTAATTGTTTACAATTCAAGCATAGTTAGTTTCCAGTTGTTTATTTATTTTCAATATTGACTTCTTGGTGATATTAAACAGACACAACTAAGCCTTAGTTCTCTGTGGGATTCGACTCCGGACTTTTAGACCGGATTATATATGCAGCGACCGCTTATGCTTTTTAGGACTAGAGTCGGGCGTGATCACCTTGGAACTAATTAAAGTTGTTATTGCCTCTTCCCGGCTTAAGAATATATGTATGAATAATGAAAAGGAATTTGGAAATTTACTATAAAAGAAAGAATTATTTACTTGCTTCAACCTATTGAATTACAATCATGTTTATAAAAATTCACAATTTAATATAATATTGATATAACATTATTGAACCACTAGTAAGTGTCGAAGTTGACCTCTCATCTCTACTTCTTCGAGATTAGACGGGATTCTCATTGGGTATACGTTATTTTTGTACTCATACTACACTTCTGTGTATTTTTGTTGCACAGGCACATGCCTAGTGGACGTAGCAGCAAGGTTGATATGAGGACTTAGTTGACATGCATTTCCCGAGACGACCCTCAGCCAGTAAGTCCCCTTCAGATTACTGTATTTATTTTCTGTCCAATATTTTATTCTGGACCGTTATTGTATTACATTATTTTCTTAGAAATTGCTCATGCACTTGTGACACATGGTTCTGGGATGTCTATGGGTTTATTCAAAAATTCAAAATTTTTAAGTGTTTCATTATTTATTCGGTGGAATTTATTATGTATTTTTTAAACGTATAAAATAAGTGATTTCGGAAATATTTAAAACGAGAAGCTACTAGTTATTTGTTGTTAGCTTGCCTGGCAATAGTGTGCTACGCCATCACGACCCTTAGTGGATTTTGGGTCGTGACAAGATGGTATCAGAGCACTAGGTTCCCTTAGGTCTCGCGAGTCATGAGCAAGCCTAGTAGAGTCATCGCGGATTGGTACGGAGACGTCTGTACTTATCTTCGAGAGGCTATAGGGCTGTTAGGAGTACTTCCCTGCTTGATTCCTCATCGTGCGATTTGACTCCTTTGAATCTTATGCTTTTATTTCCTTCCTATTCAATCGTATGTGACATGGAACGCTTATAATGAATCAAGAATTAAGAAATTTTAAAGGTACTACAGAGGTGGTGTGGGATGCTTCTCCCTGTGTCATTGATTTGACTATTGTCGTCGCCTTGCGGAAGGATATTGTGTCGTTTTAGCTCAATAGCTGTACTTTCAAGAGATCTGAGTCTAGGCACAAGTTGCCATGATGTTTATGAACGATTGTCGAACGGTATCGATATGATTGTAGGATGCTTGCCTACATGTCGGGGTAGTGAATGACTTGAAGGAAGGTTTACTCAGTGCATGATTTAGAGGTTCGGTATTTTATTCCCGGCAGGGGAAAGGCAATCAGGCTAAGAAGGTTAAGATTTGGGTTGATGGAGTAACGAGGCTTGGAATTTGCAAGCGTAGAGGAATTCTCATGTGTTGAGGTGTCATTATCCTTGTTGAATGTACTAATTTTGTCGGTGTTATGATCTTCTACAATTCGCCTTTAGAGTAGGATATTGGGAGACAGTATCGAAGAAGCGACTGTCAGAGATCGTGGGGTGCGGTGGTTTAGGATTGAATCGGTATTTCTAATGTCAACGGCGGGAAAGATGATCCTCGAAAATGTTTAAACTTAATAGCGGTCTGTTGGTTCAAGTGCTATCGAGATGAGTTTTGACCTAAGTCATTAGCGGAGCAGCAAAGAATGAGGAAGGAAATGTGGGGAGTGTCATGTGGTGGTTAAATTTCTAGAAGGCCAGGTATCAGAAGCGAAGGTCGAGCGGTTGATTAAATGAGCGAGTTTCGCCAAAGTGGGGGAGTGGACGAGTTGCATATGGGTCTGGTGATAGGATGAACTACACACCTTAATAAGAGTTTGGAATGATTTGGGAATTTTAATAATTGGTGATTGGGGTCTACGGATGTAATCTAAAGTACTGGTTATTACATAGTGGAAGACTGTATAGGATGGAAGAGAGTCGCTTGATATGAAGAGGGGTACAACATGACTTGGGATAGAAAGATATGGCTACACATTTAATTGATGTCCATGAGGAGCGAATGGACTTGTGCAGCTAGTTAAGGAGCACGGGCTCAGGAAGGGTTATTGATGTCGTAGTAATTGTACCTCGTGCAGCGATGTTGGAAGATGTTGAAGAGTGATTTCCATAAGGGTTTATTCCATGTGAGCAGGTTAGCGGCCGCGTGGTTGGAGAAGCTTCTGCGAGGAATTTTACTAGCCATACGGTAAAGAGATCAGTCATGTAAATATGGTTAATAATTTAGAGTATCTGTAAAGGGTTTTACAGAAAGATTTCGAATGATTTGGAGGGTTGGTTATGAAGAGCATGTCAACAATGTAGAAAGAACCTTGGTGGGTCCTAGATTTGTGTAATGGTGGCCTCAAGCTAAGTGGGAGAGTTCCACCGCCTATTATTGGGTTGTATGGTTATCTTCTTGTGAGGTTTTGGGTTATCAGCGTATTGGTAAGTTCTTTTGGCTAAGTAAAAAGAACGTAAGTGGTATATGAACAAAGGAATTGGCAAAGATATGCTATAGTTGGCCTTATTAGCTCATGTTTAGGCTTTGGGAAGATTCTGGATTTATGCTTTCGTACAGAGGTGATTTACAAGGGAAGTGATCCAGTCGAGTGCTTCATTGAGATGGGTGTTCCTGTGCCAGAGGAGCTTGGGAGTTGATTATATTCGGGACCAAGCCAGAGTGGGTGACTCTCAACAATGGTCCTAGTGGATTCAAAGGAGTAAAGTGTGGTGCCTAATGATTTCGAGCATATAGATACAGTTAAGAATCAAGCTTTGTAGCAGCTTATGAGAAGGTGCCCAGAGTGTTCTATGATGTTTTGACCTGCAGTGTAGCAATTGGGAGGTCCGAAATGGTTCGTAGGATTTGAGACAGCATGTTCTCGTGATTCACAGTCACTCGGGATGAGTGTAGATGGAGTGTGTTATGTGTTGAATGGAGTTATTATTTCTAAGGCAATCAAGGATAAATTGGAAGGGGATAGATTGGTTAGCCATAGTCAAATTGGAATACTGGTGGTAGTAATCAGTTTCTTCCACAAATTATGCAGGTGATTTATGGTGGTACGTGGGAGGCTTGTCGGTCACCGTAATTGATGTTATTCAGAAGTATTCTACTGTTATGGCCTATTACGTGTAGGCGGATCACAGAAGGGTTATGGTGGTTTAGTCCACTACTTGGAGATTTGCATATTCTGCGGTTATGAGAATTCACCTGCGTGTGGCGATAGTTCTCCTGAAATGAGTTAAGTGAAAGTTTTTATATGATGAAATATCAATCTATTAGTGGTTCCGGAGTTATGATGGAAATCATTCTCTATTCAATATTGGCATGTTGGGTACAGTGAGGAATATGGAATTTGAAGTAAGGATCAATGTTGCAGTTCAGTGTTAACAAGGATGTCGCGAGCTCAGATGAGCAGGAAAGTAGTTTCGATGTTTAAAGTAAGTTGGTATTGCCTTCATCGTCACTTGAGATCGGTGTTTTGTGAAAAAGGCTTTGCATCCTGGTTAGGGATTCTTGATCGCTTTTTAGCGTTAGCGCGGCCGATGGTTTGGATGTACAGACCTATTATCTGTTACGGAAGTTTGTGGGAGCGTGCCCCTTCGGAAGGTTGTATAAGTGTGACATGTAGTCACTTGATTTGTTGAAGAGTTAAACCAAGTATGAAGATTGTGATGATATCGTTGATTTGGGAATTAATGCCTGTAGGGCACTTGATTTATTGAGTTGTGGATTGTGGATGATTACTTCGGTTATGATAGTTGTTCTTATGTGTTATGAGAAAAATAGGAGTTATTATGGACCATTGAAAGGCTATTAGCCTAGTTCAGTGCGATCAGAATCAGCTTGAGGTCTGTGGATGGATTTAAATGTGAATATGGGCTCTATATCATGCCAGATGTGTTCATTTCAGTAATGCGCTCCTTATGGAAGAGTAGTCAGGGTGTTATTTCGTCATCATTTATTTCATGTAATGATATATTGCGCCGTGTGAGTTGTGAAACGGCTTGGTGAATTGCTTATATGTTGAGGTTCCTCGTAGAGATGATGTTATATGAGCAAAAATGGCTCTTGAGATTCATATTGTATATCGCACCTCAGTTGTGCTTGAGTTTTGTAGCTTATAGCGCTATATGTCCCCTCATGGATGGTATTATGCACTTAGCGTGCTTGTGACCGACATTCGGTATTTTGTTGTAATGAGCAATTTAGTTCGATGTGCATCTCCTTATGTGAATTTTATATGTAGATCGGGTGGCACGCTGCTATAGGTATGTTGTTTGGATCGGGGCCACAATAGTGTGATTTTGAATACAGTTTTCATATTTCATCTTATAAATTTTTGTTTCCCATTTTCTTAGGAAAGTTCATATTAGCTGCGCAAGTTGAGTAGTTCCTTCTAGAGTTCATTTTGCGTTTGTATCTCGTTCGAGTTGGTCGCCTATTGGCACGTTGTGACATCACATGAGACTTTTGATCATGTCCGGGGTGGCTTATCGCCTGAATTGTTTGTGGGTAAGGCAAGATTTTTGGATCTAGAATCAATGCAATAGGATTGGATGAAGTATATTAAAGAGCAAAGATCATTATTTGGGTTAAGAATGAGGTAACATTCTTGTCGGGAGTGTAGCCTCGAGAATTTGTTATCCCGACAGTTGATTATGAATTTCTACGCGTCTCCTCCATCGTGGCAGTATTGTAAGGATTTGGAATAAGACTTATATATATCATAAGGTACTTTGTGAGCATCAGACTCGGGGAATGTCGGTTATTATAATGAGAAAATGTCATTATGGTCTTGTGAATGATGTGGTGCATGGTGGGAATTCAACAAAGACAAGTCATGTTCTGGTACCTCGTGTAGTGATTGATACGGTGTTTATATATTGGTAGCAGGCCTGGCAGAGAATTTCGGATGTTGGAATTGGGATCTAAGGCTTATTTGCTTACGTGAAAAAGGATATCTTCAGATTGATCGAGCTAGGGTGCCCAACTGAGTTGTGGTAGCACGGGTAGGTGCTCAAGGTGTTAAATAGTGATTTTGGACAACCCCAGCACAGTTCTTGGCACATTCAAGGACGAACGTATGTTTAAGTGGGAGAGAATGTAACGACTCGACCGGTCATTTTGAGATCTAGCACACCGTTTAGCGGTTTGAGCTCATAAGCAGCTTCATTTCAGGTATTATGACTTATGTGTGTGGTCGGAATTGAATTTCGGGAAGTTCAGAGTTAATTTGGAAAGAGAATTCTCATCTCGGAAGCTTTAAGTTGAAAGAATTGACTAAGATAGGATTACATAGTAAACAACCTCAGAATCGAGATTCGGGGGTTCCAGCATGTTCGTATGATGATTTCGGACTTAGGCATATACCCGTATCAGTTTTTGGATGACCCGGGAGCATTTTGGCGCTTATTGTTGAAGTTAGCATTTCGGAAGAAATTTCATAACTTTGGGTTGAAGTGCATTTCAGTGTTATCGATGTCCGTTTGGGATTTCGAGTCTAGAAGTAGCTCCGTATGGTGATTCTGGTGTTGGGAGCACGATGGGAAGTGAATTCAGAGGCTCGTGGGTCATTTTGGAGTCATTTGGCTAAAGATAAAAATTTGAAGGTTTTTTAGAAGTTTGACGGGAAGTTGAATTTTTTATATCGGGGTAGGAATCTGATTCTGAAAGTTGGAGTAGGTCCGTAATGTCAAATATAACTTGTGTGCAAAATCTGAAGTCAATCGGATATGATTTGATAGATTTAAATGTCGAAAGTAGAAGTTTGAGATTCTAAAGTTCATAAAGTTTGGATTGGAGGTCGATTTGTGGTTTTAGCATTGTTTGATATGATTTGCAGCCTCAAGCAAGTCCGTAATGTGTTTTGTGATTGGTTGGGGTCCCGGGGGCCTCAGGTGGATTCCGAGTGATTAACGGATCGAAAATGGATTTTAGAAAAGGCTAAAGTTGCTGGTTGCTGGTGTAACCGCTTCTACGGAGGGTTCACCGCAGAAGCGAGGAAGGGAACCGCAGAAGCAGTTAAAAGTGAAGGAGTTGGAGGCTGTAGGTGCGAAGGATTTTCCGCACCTGCGTGATCGCAGATGCGGACGATATGGCGCAGAAGCGGGTCGGGGCAGCTGGAGGAGGACCACAGAAGCGGTCAAGTGACCCCAGGTACGGAAAGTGTTGGAGGAAGTGAGTGCTTTAAAAATCGTGATTTGGCCATTTTCTCTCATATTTTTTTGGCTTGGGCGATTATTAGAGGGTTTCAAGAGGAGAGTGTCATCATCAACGATAAAGTAAGCTATCCCCACCTATCTTGAGTTAAATACATTGATTATGTATAGATTTGAGCATGAAATTGGTAGAAACTTGGGGGTTTGAGGGAAAACCTAGAAAATTGATATTCTTGGAATTTGACCATGATTTTTGGGTATGAAATTGAGAGTAAATTGTATATTTGAGTTCAGGGGGTTATGGGTAACCTTAATCTTTGAAAATTTTCAGAATCCGGGCACGTGGGTCCGAGGGCATTTTTGTCAACTTTTCGATTGAGGTTAGGAATTGTTATGAATTGGATTGTAACGAGTAATTGAATCTATATTAGTGGATTTGCATAATTATTGGCTAGCTTTGGAGCATTTAGCATCGATTCGCGTCTTCGAAAGGGCGTGGAATGTCGGTTATGGATCTTCGGAGCGAGGTGAGTCTCCTTTCTAACCTTGTAAGAGAGAATTGTCTCTATATGTGAATTAATTGGATTTGCGCTCCTATTTTGTGGGGGGTTACGTACGCACGAGGTGACGAGAGTCCGTGCGTAGCTACTATTATGTTTAAGTCCGAGTAGTTTATGACCCAAAAGCATGCTATATTTGGAGTATTTGTAATCTTATTGGCAGTTTGAATTGCTTTAATTACATCGAATTAGTAAATGAATTTATAAAAAGATTAAACTTTATTTTCTTGAATTGTTAAAAGGGAATTGGATTTTCCTTGGATAATTGTTCCCTAAGGAATCCTTGATTGACTGATTGTTGTGTTTATTTATATTTGACCGCATCGCATGTATGATTTGCGAGCGGGGTAATAGATGCATCTATGGTTCGCGGCATTCGACCCTCTGGAAGTGCGCGGTTTAAATATTATTGGAGCGGGTCGTACGTCCTCGGCATGATTTGCACATGCTTGTATTGCTTACCTTGGAACTTATTGAAGTTGTTATTGCCTCTTCCCGACTTAAGAATATATGTATAAATAATAAAAAGGAATTTGGAAATTTCCTATAAAAGAAAGAATTGTTTACTTGCTTCAACCTATTGAATTACATTCATGTTTATAAAAATCCACAATTTAATATAATATTAATATTATATTATTGGACCCCTAGTAAGTGTCTAAGTCGACCTCTCATCTCTACTTCTTCGAGATTAGACAGGATACTCATTGGGTACACGTTGTTTTCATACTCATACTAAACTTCTGTGCATTTTTGTTGCACCTAGTAGGCGTAGCAGCATGGTTGATACGGGGACTTAGGTGACCTGCATTTACCGAGACGACCCGCAACCAGCAAGTCTCCTTCAGATTACTGTATTTATTTTCTGTCCATTATTGTATTCCGGATGGTTGTTGTATTACATTATTTTCTTAGAAATTGCTCATGCACTTGTGACACCGGGTTCTGGGATGTCTATGGGTTTACTTAGAAATTCAAAATTGCTAAGTGTTTCATTATTTATTCAGTGGAATTTATTATGTATTGTTTAAACGTATAAAAGAAGTAATTTCAGAAATACTTAAAACGAGGAGCTACTAGTTATTTGTAGTTGGCTTGCCTGACAATGGTGTTCGGCGCCATGACGACCCTTAGTGGATTTTGGGTCGTGACATTTGAAGTGTGATCCTACATTGGAATTTTCATGTCAAAGGATGCCACACGGAGAGAGCTTATCGTGACTCTGAGTGGGCAGCTTGCCCAGACTCCAAGAGATCCATCAGCAGTTACTTAGTATTGCTAGGCGACATTCCCATCAGTTGGAAGTCTAAGAAACAAGAGACCATCTCTCTATCCTCGGCAGAAGTAAAATACAGGTCCTTAAAAAAGGTGGTAGGAGAGCTGGTTAAGAAGACTGTTTGAAGAGCTAATAGTTCCCTTCTCTACACCTATTTCAATGTTTTGTGATTGTTAATTTGCTCTACACCTAGCAAGAAATCTAGTTTTTTTATGAGAAAACTAAGCACGTTGAAATAAATTGTCCTTTTGTCATAGACAAGCTACAAGAAAGATTGGTTTCCTTGCATCATGTGAACACAAACAATCATTTAGCAGACATTTTGACAAAGGCGTTAACAGGGGTTAAATATGTTAATACATTGCGCAAGTTGGTTGTGTTCACTCCATCTCCAACTTAAGGGAGTTATTTTTATATGAAGCTTAGTGAGTCTGTTGGCTGACAGAATTGTAATTAGCTAACGTGTTAGTCTTGGCAGTTGACAGCGGTAGCCGACTCATCGTTACTGACATGTCTAGAACTTGACTCTAGAAATTACAACCTTTCACATCTTCAATACTAGTGGCAGTTAGCCCGTGCTTAGCACGGGCCTAATCCAAAACTTGAACTAATTTGTGTTGTTTTGTGAAAATATAAATTTTATGTCATATTATGATGTTTGAGTTGTAACGACGTTGTAGCTAATCTGCATATTATGATATATGTCATACTTTTCGTATTATTCTGATTGAATTGTAATTTATAAATATTTTAAATAGATTATTTATTATAATTTTGTGATTTTAATGTAAATTTTATAATTATTTTTTATTTTATACTATATTAAAATTCTAGAAATTAGTAAAATTTAAATATCCGGGGGACTTACGCCTCATGTCTCAAGGCTTACGCCTCGCCTCGTAAGAGGTAAAATGTCTCGCCTCATGCCCCCGCCTTTTAAAATATTGATATAAAGTTTGGCACACTAATTAATACTTCCTCTTGTTCACTTTAATTGATTTTTTGATCTTTTTTATAGTCCACAATATTTGATTTTTCAGATATTCAGAAGGGATTATTTTTTTTTAAGTTGGCCTTGGAATAAAAAACCTAAGTGTATTTGTTATATTTTCAATGAATAAATTAAGGTTAATATGATCATATTGTTAATTAATATTAAAAGGTGAATTTCATAATATATGAAAACAAACAAAAATTAAATTAAGACCGGAGGAGTATGTGATTTTTGAGGCATATAAACAACTTCAATTACATGTATTTCCTTATTAATTATTTCAATTAATATCGGCCTTTTGAGTAACCCCAAATAATAGTGAATACTACCCTCATTTTAATATGATCATCATACATATTGAGTGCATATGAAGTTGTAGGCCCAAACTCAACATAAATCTTTAATTTAATTTGGATGTACTTCATTTTAATAATATTTTAGATTCTTTTTTTACTGACCAATTTTACATATTTGTTGAGAAATAAAAAAAAATTAGATAACCAAGAATTTCAATTGCACTCCACATTATGGAATTCTTGTTAAATCAAGTTATCTAAGATGGAAAATTGAGATTTTAAATTGATAGAACAAAAATATTTTCACAGTCCAAATTATGTGATTCTTCTTATCAATTTCATATTGAGTTTCCATTTCTGCTATATATACAAAGAATAGTAAATAACATATTTTAACAACACGATAGTAATAACCACAACTTACATTTAAATGTAAGGTGATACCTGAATTTATAAGTACACTAATAAAATATTATTTGGTTCTTCCGTAGAAATAATATTATTTTATAATGCATTAATTAATTTTTTTTTACAAGGGCTTCTCACTACGGTCAAAGCTATGGGTGCTCCCGAATAACTAATGTATAAAGATGTCATGCATTAGAGAAAAATATACACAATCATAACTTGTCAAAGAAGCGAATTATTTCATTTAAGATAAAGTTTACTAATAATTCCATAGTCAAATATGATACACATGGCATTTCTTGCTATGTCCAAAATACCCGATACTCTATGAAAGAAAGAAAAAATAGTATTTCGTCTTTTATCTACTTCAACTTAATCTTCTCAACAACCACTCAAAAGCGATGATATATTATTTTGTTAGTCATTATACAGCCTGCTCTTCGAGAAGTAATTTTGTTAACTCATGATTTGTAAGAAAGGATACTCCACTAACATACTTAAAATATGAAAAATACATCACATAAGCATAATGTGAGCTACCTATTATAGGCCATACAATCTAAATCATTCCTAAAATATTTGTAAAGTTCTTTTCTTCTTTTTGCGTTGTATGTTGAAATTTCTTATGACATTCTAAAGTACAAAATAATTCGTGTAGATTTTTAAATAGGATCAATTCTAATAGCAAAAGAAAATAAAGTCTTAGTGTTATCCTCCATTTTGCACAAGAAATTTTCGAAGAAAATAAAAATTAAGCTCAAATATTTTATTGATTTAGTCAAACCAAGTAAGCTCAATTAACCTTAAAATAATTGTCCACCTTCTTTTCTCTAAGAAATAAATTAAATTAAAATTAAAGGGGAGAAAATACAAATTCAAAAAGGCTAGGGATAGAATTCAAAAGGCTTTCAATTTTAGAAAGCTAGGCACATATATCAAAAACCCAAAAGCTGAAGGAACTGTATATTGCATCAGTTTTCCAAATATAAAATTATATCAACTCAAAAGAGAAGTTGTTGTAGATTCATCATTTTTATGGGCCAGCGTAAAACATCTAGTGCCAGGTGGTAGAAGCTTTAAATTAATGGGTACCAATAAAGTTGCTTCCTTTAATATAATTACCTAAATACCCTATGGGCCCAGGTTAAAAAGTCAGCATATAATTGGCATTTAAACCAAGATTTTGATTTTTTTTCGTCATTAGGCCACAAGCAGCCATGTTGACCCGAAGCTCCTTAAACTCTGCCTTATTAATAGTAGGAATACATGTAGGAAAAAAAGAACTAAAAGATTACTGTTATGATAAATATCAATTTATGGTGGATGTCTATTCTTCTTTCATGATCTTCATCTCAAATGGTTAATGACATATTTTGTATGTTCAACGACATATTCCATGACATATTTTCTTCACTTTTTATACCTATATAAAGGCCTTGTAATAGATAGGAAAATACGCACAATTGAAGAAGAAAATCTCTTCCTTCTCTCTATCTCTATTTCTTGTTCATGTTTTACAAAATTGCTTTTATTTCTTATTCATGTTACTAAATTGCTTTTATTTTATAACACGTTATCAACACAAGTCTCTAATAGATTGAGATTATTTACTTCTGTTGGATATTGTCTTCTTCCCAACAAAGATATGCTTGATATGATCTGATGGAGCAAGAAAAAGGAAAATAGTTATATTTAGTCCTAGAAATGTAAGACTACTTCCAGATAACAATTTATTGTTGAGTTAGGAGATTGATAAAATTATAACTGCGTGTCATGTCAAGTATAGAAGGTAAAAGGTTCCATCGTATCACTTTATTTTGTTAGAGAGCATAATATTTAATTTTCACAAAAGTTCGACAACTAATTTCTATTGATACGATTTTTACTTTATTTAACTTTGGAACTTAGTTCCACTACAAACTGTGAAATAATTTATACTTTGGTATAATTCGCATGGCTTTTTAGTTTCACTGAGTTATATGTTAGTTTGGTGCGGATGAAACAAGGTAGAACCATCAGATGCTAATATTTGGTCCGTTAAATAATATTTTAGTGGTTCTATAAATTATAACATAATTACTACAAACGTTAGACATGTATATTATGTAGATAATAATTACAATATCTTATATTTCCCATGAAACTAAATTTCAAGCATGTTAGAGCTAAATACTGTTAATCTGGAAAATGTGATTTTCTTACTCATAATAGTTATGTCAAATGATCATGTTGGAGGAGTGGTCATATTACTTCAAGGATTTTACTATGTTAGTAACACTATGTTGAGATTTTATTCCGATTTTTGTTTTGCTTCGTGATGTGATTCTATTGCTTCTTTGAGATTTCTAAATATGTGTACTCTTTTTCCTTCACTAGAATTTTTTTTTTCCCATAGGGTTTTTTTCTAGTAAAGTTTTAACGAGGCACATTATTTATGAACATCCAAGGGGGAGTGTTATGATAAATATCAATTTATGGTGGATGTCTACTCTTCTTCCATGATCTTCATCTCAAATGGTTAATGACATATTGAATGACATATTTTATATTTTCAATGACATATTCCATGACATATTTTCTTCACTTTTTATGCCTATATAAAGGTCTTGTAATAAATAGGAAAATACACACAATTGAAGAAGAAAATCTCTTCCTTCTCTCTATCTCTATTTCTTGTTCATGTTTTACAAAATTGCTTTTATTTCTTGTTCATGTTACTAAATTACTTTTATTTTATAACAATTACGAAGTTTTGGGGAAAACTAAAAAGAAGCACTATATTTTAGGAGTCTCTTTAATTTTCCAATTTTAGCTTAAACTGTCACATTAATCAAAGTCATATACTCCACTCTTGGAAGGGGACTGGTCTATTTCTACCCACAAGATACTACGTATAAGTCTGCTGTTTTTTTTTTTTTTTTTTGATAAGAGGAACTTTCGTAAAGCATTATATTTTAGTAGTTATTAGTTAATTGTAGCTATCATTTATTAGATTACTTTTTATAACTATATTTTCAGATTTTTTTAGAATGTATTTGATGTATTTAAGCTATTGTATTCATGAATACATTAGCATTTTTCGGCGTGAAACAGAAGATTATAGCTAGACAGATTATTGTATTCGACTGTATTCACGGCGTGAAATAGGGAATTACAGCTAAACAAATTATTTTATTCAACTATATTCACGATATGTATTTGTGAATACATTAAGGTAAATAGCACAATTCATGATCTATTCAGCTGTTTTTAAACGGAAAGTGAATCAATTAACACAATAAACTCCTAATATAACTCACAACCACAATTATAAATCTTATTACATAAAATACATAAATTATTTTAATTAAAAAAATATATAAATACATTGATGGAATACAATGAAATATATGGAATACGGCGAGATACATTGAAATACAATGAAAAAAATAAGACAATGAAATACATAGAATACAGTGATATACATTGAAATACAACACAAAAAGGTAACAGACTATTCAAGTTGTTCAGCCCCAAACTTTGCCGTTTTTTTTTTCAAGAATAACCCTAATATCGTCTCGTCAAGAGGACCGTGATTCTGACTCGAAACTATCAAAATTTGGCGCAAAAAAGAAAAAAAATCCTTATTTTTTATTGAAGAATGTCTTCTTTTGTTAGTAATTGCGAATTTGGTGGATAAAGAAAAGCACCAATGGAGGTGGTGAGAGAAACGGACAACGGCGACGACGAGTTCTACTATCAGCATTTTCGAAAATTTAGCAACTATGGAATTGAATTAGGGAGAGAGATCAGTGAAATAGAAGCAAAAAAGGCTGGGTTTTCAATAATCTTTTGGTAGATGCAACTGAGGAATTGAACTAGGGAGAGAGATCAGTAAAATAGAAGCAAAGAGTGTGTTTTCAATAATCTTTCTGTCCATCTCTCTTCGTGATTCGGACGCGTGGTTCTTTAACAAGGGAGAACAATAATACAAAAATTATTTTATGGCTTAAGAATAAGAGATAATCATACATAGATATTTTGATATAAAAATCAAAAGGTACGTATGAAATATAATTTTTTAAAATGATATTTATTTAAAATAAATAAGGTATTAACCTTTGCTATATGAGGTAACTAATCTTTTTTAAAAACATACTCCCTTTGTTTCATACTAAATAAGGTACTTTTTTTTTAATATGTTCCAAAATAAATGACACATTTTTAATTTGAAAATAATTCAACTTTAAACTCTTTCATTTTACTTATTTATCCTTAATGAGAAGCTTGTATAGACCTCCCAAATGTCAAAGCCCCACAAACTTTTTACCCCTGAAACTTTTAAGACCATAAGTTTGTAAATCTTCTTCTTTTTTCTTAAACTCCGTACCGAGTCAAACTACCTCATAATATGAAACGAAGAAAGTATGTATTATTGGCAAAAATTGGGCCCCACAAAATGTGGGGCCTAAAGCAATTGCCTTACTTACCGGGAGAAATTTCAAAATAGCTAGATTTACAGCTCATCGTTCAAAAATAGCCCAATTTCAAAAGTAATCGAAATTTAACCACTTTTTATGTAAAGATAAATCTGAGCGAAAATACTGTTCAAAATCCGAAAAATACTCCAGTATATTATGCTGGAGTTCCAGCATAAGTATACTTGAACTCCAACATATTATACTGGAGTTCCAAGATAAGTATGCTGGAACTCAAGCATAATATGCTGGAGTTCCAACAAGTATACTGGTCCAGTATAATATACCGGAGTTTGGAGCATTGGTGCTCAAGTCTACAGTATATTATACTAGAGTCAGCAAAGTATACCGCTCCAGTATAACATGCAAGAATTCATACACATGTACACCGAACTCTAGTATATTATGCTGGACCGGTCTCTATTGCATCAAACTAGTGGCTATTTTTCATTGACTTGGTAAACACGGACTATTTTTGAGTGACCAATCCGAAAACCGGTTATACCGTGATACTTTTACTTTACTTACTTCACTCTACAGCCGCCTCTAAGGACTACACATATAGTGGCTTCACTTTTCATTCTTTAATATTCAGAGACTCATTTCTGCACTTTGTTCTCTCTACTTTCTCTGTAGACGTTCTAGAAGATTGACGAAAGCATGAAGCTCAGATCTCATCCTTCCTTTGCAATTTGAGATACTCTATAGTCTGTGCATAGAAATAGTGTGAGAAAAATTTGATAATGCATTACGTATAGTAAATTTGAATTTTGAAAAAATAATACATGAGCAAATCTGGCTAAAGTAGAAAAGTAAGTTCTATCTTTAATTTTCTATTATTAACGACCGGATCATATGCATTAGCAGTAAGTGAAAACTTTCTTTTCATATACAGCAATAGTTTCCTTGCTTTTACTTTATACCTTTTTCTATTGGCCATCGTGGCTATATTAATTTTATTCTTACTTCTTTGTTTAAAACAAATTAAATTAAACCATAGGTGCAGTTTTTTTTCTTTAACTTTGGTTTAGTTTTGGATAATGTACAACAATAATAAATTCAATGCAATCTCACAAGTAAAGTGTGGAGAAGATAATGTTATGCAACCTTACCCTTTACTTTACGAAGATAAAAAGTTATTCAAGATAGACTCTCAACTCAAGGACAATTAAAAAGAAGCAATATAAAGAATAGCAAAAACAAGATAATATGACAACGAAAAATGTAATTGTTGAAAAATACCTTTGGGCTGAAGTTAGAAATTCGTATCTTTAGATTTTACTTTGTGAGAAAAAATTAAAATTATCTTTAGTTTTCACAAAGATCTACTTTTTGGTTATGTATGCAAATTTGTGTTTCTATAATTTGCTTACCATAACAGCAACTTCTCTTGTCTGATATATTTTACATATTTTTAAAGATATCTTTTAAAATCACGTTAAAGGGAAGGCTATTTCACTAGTACGAAATATAAAACTCAAAATTGGCCAAATTCATAATAGATTAGGGCAACTAGTTAAAGCATAGTGGTGTAATAATTAAGATTCGACTTCGCTACATGGATAACAAAATAATACTAATGCACGTGTACTCAATAAAACATTTAGCTGGGCATATACTATTTGATATATTTACATGCACATGGGGCTGTCTCAAGCCACACCTTCAAAAGTAAAAAGTTCTACTTTCCAATCACTTCCCTTCGTCTCTATATACAGCACTACTACATCTAGTTTTCAAGAAAAAGCCCTCTTCAATGGCTTCTCTTTCTCTACCCAAAGTATCTTTGTTTTGTTTACTGATAACCTTGGCTTTTTCCTCTTCTCCTTCCGCTGCCCAAATAAAATGCAACATCAGATCTCTTTACCAACTAGGAGATTCTCTGGCCGACGCCGGAAACGTCATCCGTACACCCGGCGCCTCAATCATATTTCGTGCCGACAAACCTCCTTATGGCGAGACATTTTTTAAGAGACCTACTGGTCGTTTCTCAGACGGTCGTATCATTATCGACTATATTTCCTCTGCTTTCAACCTCCCCTTCCTTAATGCTTACTTGGACACAGGCGCTTCTTTTGACCAAGGCGTCAATTTCGCTGTCGCTGGTGGCACGGCGCTAAGTACACCTTTCTGGACTGCTCGCAATATTAAGCTGCCCACCTGGAACACGCCACTACCTGCTCAATTAAACTGGTTCAAATCACATCTGCAGTCCACTTGTGGCTCAAATTGTACACAAAAACTCAGCAACTCCCTCATAGTAATGGGGGAATTTGGTGGCAATGACTACTACAATTGTTTTTTCCAAAACAAGAAAATACCCGAGATCCGAACATATGTTCCTTACGTTGTTGCTGGTATTATTAGAGGCATCAAAGATGTGATTCAGCTGGGAGCAACGCGCGTTTTGGTTCCAGGAGTTTATCCTTTCGGATGTCTGCCTCTGTACTTGACAACTTTTCCGGACACTAATGCTACTGCTTATGACCAATTGGGATGCCTGAGAAACTATAATGATTTTGCTTCATACCACAATAGATACCTTAACAGAGCTCTAGTAAATCTACGACGCGAGTTCCCAAATGTTGGAATCGTCTATGGGGGTTACTACGAGGCGCTTTTGACTCTTCTTTCTAGTCCTTCTTCCTTTGGATTTAATCAGAGCACATTGCTCTCTGCCTGCTGTGGAACTGGAGGACAATACAACTTTAATTTTAGGACTGTGTGTGGATCAGCTGGTGTTGGGGTTTGCTCTGACCCAGCTAAATACGTGCACTGGGATGGCATTCATTTGACAGATGAAACTCATCGTCGTATGACAAACATTGTCGTCAGCGACATGATTTCGAAATTCGGGTGTACCAACATTCGAGATTCAGCTGTACTATCTAGTTATTGAGTTTCATGATTTTCTATGTCGAGTATTTGCGTGTTTTGACTATGATGAGATGTGTCCTTTTCTTCTTCATCAAGAGGTGGAAAAGGAATAAATCGAAGAATGATTGTTGTTGCAAATAAATAGTTAAAGCCTTGTTCTTGGGATTTCTTTCCAAACTTTACCCATTACTGTAATAAAATTATTTTTTAATACATTAAAGTAACTGAACTACATTATATAATTGCTTAAGACACACAAACATAAGCTCTACCCACTATAATAATAATAAAGTACTAAAACTATCTTTTGTCATAACAAATATTTATAATTTTCATCAAATTCAAGTATGAATTTGAATTTTCCTCGATCCGGACTTATTACCGTGATCAATTCACTACCAGTGCCCATGTTTCATTAGGTATGGTTTAGAACGTTGACTTTAGATTTGCTCACAGTAATATTACAAACGAATTTAATAATGTTAAATATATCTCTTGAAAATTAACGTTAAGAGAAAATAAAATCTAGGTATCTATATAAAAATAATAAATAAAATAATATTAAATTATTTTACTTATAAGTAAACATATATATATAGTGTATAATATAGAAGGTATTAAGGTAAAAGTTTTATAAATTTGGTCAAAGTAACTATTGTGATAGCTCACGAAAGAAAGAAAATAACTTTTAAATAATGAATACATAGTTGAATGACTTTTAGAAAATAAAATAATAATATTTTTTGAATAATAAACACAAAGCTAAATGACAATCCATAAAATTTACCCTTAAACAGGTGGGGGAAAAAATACACCTTATCGAATTTAGTTCCTAATTTATCGCGCGCAAAAGAGAAACGAAATCATTTTAACAGGGGCGGCTCTAAGGCTTTGGGCAGTGAGGCCATTTGCCTTAGGTCCCCAAATTTTAAAGGCCCCAAATTTACTACTACTACAACTACTACTACTATATATACTATATAATTTGTATAAATAATTAGTGTAAAGAAAAATATTACAGTATATTTTCTGTTACTTGATTGAGGTTATTTTATACAATAAATTTATAAATTATGATAATTTTCTTTCCTCATTAAATACTCTT